>PVIY010008708.1:0-75744 GCA_004026745.1 Myrmecophaga tridactyla | reverse complement strand
TGTCAATGGCCGAGAGATTCCAAACAGAGTCAAGAGGTTATCCTGGAGGTTATTCTTATGCATTAAGTAGATATCACCTTGTTGTTCAAGATGTAGCAGAGAGGCTGGAGGGAACTGCCTGAAAATGCAGAGCTGTGTTTCAGGAGCCATGTTTCTTGATGATGATTGAACAATGATATAGCTTTCACAATGAGACTCTATGAATGTGAAAACCTTGTGTCTGATGCTCCTTTTAGCTACTATATCAACAGAAGAGTAGAACATATGGAATAAAAATAAATAATGGGGGAACAAATGTTAAAATAAATTCAGCTTGAAATGCTAGTGGTAAATGAAAGCGAGGGGTAAGGGGTATGGTATGTATAATCTTTTTTTCACTATTATCGTTTTATTTCTTTTTCTAAATCGATGCAAATGTTCTAAGAAATGATGAATATGCAACTATGTGATAATATTAAGAATTACTGATTGTATATGTAGAATGGAATGATATCTTAATGTTCTTTTGTTAATTTTTTTAATTAATAAAAAAAGTTTATTAAAAAAAGAAGCAAATTTAAAAGAACAATTATTAATTCCAGGAAAAGTAAAAAAGTAGTACAAGAAGGAAATGTAATCATAACACACTACTTAGCTCAGCAATGAATGGTATGTCTCCACTACCGAGTTAAACAAAAATTGTGTTATATTCTTTTGGGATGATGGAGAGAAGAGAAGTGGTGAAGGTTTGTAGGAAAGTTTTGTTTTCATTTACCACAGTTAAAAGTCAACAGATAATCTAAAATTGTTAAGTCAAGAAATAACAATATAAACAGAAATAGGAACTGCTTAAAAGGGTTGAATGAGGCTGCCTCTAAAGAGTAGAAGTGAGAAAGGTAGAAAGGGGTTTTTATTATGACTCAGTAATATTTGATATTTAAACTATATATATAAATTATTTCAATAAAAACAGAAATTAATTTAAAACAGATATAAACAATTGCAATATAAAGGGATTAAATTTAGTTGTTTGGAAAATTCACATTTATGAAAGAGCCATACTCCAAGGATGCACAATAAACTGGCCATAAGTGGGCATAAACCTCGTAAATATTAAGCTCCACAAACAAAGGAGCTTTTCCCGATGGAGCTGATAGAGGTGTGGGTGGGGATGGCCCAGCCACAGCACCCCATGGGTAGTAACTGTTTCTTTTTCCCAGCTGGCTGTATTAGCTTGGGAGACCCTTAGGTGCAGCAGACCAGGCTGCCAAAGATGACAGGCAGTAATTTTTTTTAGGCTAAACGGTGGGCAGTCACTAGGATCCCCTGCCTTTCCTACCTTGGACATGGCAAAAATGCTGAGTTTACTGGAGATGGGAGAGGACCCAGGCCAGGGCTGGAGCTGCAGCGCCCCTCTGCAACCAGCTGGAGTCCAGATGGTATCACTAAGGAGGCTGCACACACCCCTCCTCTTCTGAAGCCAGGACAGAAGAGCCTTGGGACACCATATGTCCTACCAGGGAATCCATGGGGAAAGGCCAATGGTGTGGGGTGGTGGAACACACCTGATGGAGCTCAAGGCTTACCTCTGAGGTGCATCTTCTTGGGCACCAGCCCTTAGGCATGAAATTCCCTTCTTTCTTTTCTTTCATCTATTGCTCTTGCTATTCTCTCTCCTCCCAGTATCTACCTCGGTCCATCAGGGTTCTGCCCTGGGGACTGCTCAATCTGTTTTGCCCTTTGAATGTGCTGTGATCTAATAGTTGTTAGGTTGTTTTTTTTTTTTAACTTTTCAATTGTTACATACTTTTTTCCATTATTCCATCATTATATAAGTAATACGTATCTCTTGTAGAAAAATAAGAAAACATTGAAAATCACCTATGATTCTGTCACCCAAATAAAACCACTGTTAGCAAATGTACTTTCAGAATGTTTCCAGCTTATATGCAAGTAAAAACAGCACAGGTCCACCTCTCATCTTGACATAGATCTACTGAGTACTCGCCTCATGTCAAGGCTCACTGTGCCAGGCCTTTAGTTATCCTCATATCTCACCAGTCCTCAGAATTCTGCAAGATAGGTATAATTATCCCCATTTTACAGGTAGTATTAGGGAGAACACCTTACTTGCCCAATGCCCCATGTTGGATAAGTTACTAATCTGGATTTTAACTCTCCAGGCTGAGTCCAAAGCCACTCTCCCTAAATGTTTAAATGCTTTTTCTGTTTTTCTTTTTCTTTTTACTTAACAACATATCCAAACATCTTTCTTGTCAATAAATATATATCTACACCATCCTGCTGCATGACATCCCATTGCATGCATGTGCCAAATTTTAAAAACCAATTCCATTATTTGAACTTTCTGATATTTCCTTTTTTTTATATTATAAAAAATGCAATTACAGGGTGCATGGGTGGTTCAGTGGTAGAATGCTTGCCTTACAGGTGGGAGACCTGGGTTCGATTCCCGCACCATGCACCCCCCCAAAAAAAGCAATTATAAATACCTTAGTACAAACACCTTTGTAAAACGTGATTCTTTTCCTATGATAAATTCTGTAAAGTGGAGCTGCTTGGCCAAAGGTGAGACATTTTAAAAAGCTGTTCCTTTTACAATCACACCAGTGGTACATAATGGTCCACACTTCCCCATACCTACTATTCACTGAGCAGTTTCACTTCTTAAAATTCGAACTGAGATTTAACACAAAAATCAGATAAATCTTACGCTGAAAGGTCCCCAGTTTATCCCTTCAGAACTAGAACCAAATCAGCCTTGCTAGAAAGTCCAAGATACCCTGCCAAGGCCTGTGATGGCTTCAGCAAGGTCAGGTGAACCTCCATAGAGAACAAGGAAGTGGAGAGATCTGGAGGGAGACAAGGAGGAAACAGCAGTTGCAGAGCCACAAATGACTGGCATTGGAGAGGACGCCATGTTTCCCCAAGGAAAGCCCTGTTTTCCTAGGTCTAAAGACCTCAGAGCCACCTCTGATGATCCACTCTATCCAGGAAGTCAACTCATGTCTTCTGGACCTTCACTTTAACCAGCTGCCAACACTTTCAACAACTTTGTCTTCCTTGAATAGTTCCTTTAAAGTTGGGAAGTGCTTAAGTAGACTTGGTTCTACTGTTCTCTTACCTTCACATTGTTTTCCACCATCTGCTCGAGTGATAGCCTGTAAACTCCGTTTGTGGCACCTGGAAAACAAGAAAAAAGGATATGATTGAGGAAGAACACTGAGGACTGGCCTCTGAGCAAAGCAAGCCTGGGGAGAAGTTGATGGACAACAGCTCATCTATGGTGAGTTCTTCAAAAGCTCCTCAGGTATGAGTAGGCTGCACGTTGGCCCAGGGCAGACACAGGACATTGTGGGTTCCACACAAAGGCATTCTCCACTTGGTTCTTTCTCATTCAATCTGCTAATGCTTTCTATGCTGGCAGATATGCCAGTATTCTCTCAGTCCCGTCTCAAGGCACAGCAAGTGATCCTTTCATTCATTGTTTTGAATTCATATATCCATCCATCAGCTATTTATTGAGTACCTACTATAATGCCAGGCACTGTCTGAGGGTACTGGGGATATATCTGTGAACAAAAAACAAAAACCCTTTCCCATAGGGATTGCAGTCCACTGAGGGAGACCAACAACCAACAAAATAAATAAAAGACATATTAGCCAGAAGCAAAAAGTAGTATGGAGGAAAAACAAAGCAGGAGAGGGTGTAGGGAGGACTGGGGATAGGTGGCGGGAAGGAGAACCAGAATTCTAAATTGTGTAGACAGAGAAGGCTAGGCACCCAAGAAGGTGATTTTTTTTTTTTAATTGCCAATCTACTTAATTATCTTCCCTATAGGTCTTTATTTTTTGGATTTAAATCATAAGTCTTAATTCACAGGTGGTTATGATGACACAGGAAACATATAAAATATTAATAAGCAAATGTAATGTTATAATACAGGTACTATAAAATCATTGGTAGAAATAATTTAGAAGCTTCAAATTTAAGATAATTCCAGTATAAATTTCCAGTTTAAACTTCTGTATCTGTTCTTTGACACATCCTCTCTCAAAGTTTTGATAAACATTTTCACCGTTAGTAAAAACTTGCAAAAACTCCAAAAAGAGTTTTAATGGTAGATATGCTCTAGTAGCTCAGATATATTTTTACTCATGCTATCATGAACAAGACTGCATTTGATGTAACATTATGCTATGCTACAAGAAACAGAGAAAAACTCCTCCCTTGAAGTAAATAGAAAAACCTATTGTATTTACTCAAGTTGGCTCCTGATGCAGCTATGCAGGTCTACTGCTAACCAGACAACCGAACAAACAATATCCCAGGAGTTTGTTTATTAGTGATGCTGTCGGTGTTTCACTTTGGTCCCGTAGAGTGTTTCTCAAGCTTTTACTTTTTTTTTTTTTTTTTTTTTGCTTCTCTTTCCCAAATAACAGGACATCTCATCTATCCTTTACTTCTATTCTTAGACATTTTTTTTTCCCTTTGGAGTGCATGGGCCAGGAATCGAACCTGGGTCTCCCACATTAAGGCTAGAGTTCTACTGCTGAACTATCCATGTACTCCCTTATCTTTATTCTTCAAGAAGGTATATTATGGGCAAAGACCTGAAAGAAGTGAAGATGTGAACCCTGAGAACAAATGAGTAAAATCTTTACAGGTGGAGGTAACAGTAACTGCAAACGCATGGAGTAAGAGCCTGCCTGGCATGTCAAAGATCAGCGAGAGAGTAGGACAGGAGGTCAGAGGGGGCCTCACAGTGTGCAGGCCATGAAAGGAAGGTCTTTGCATGAACATGGGCTCTGACTCTGATATAGGAGCCACTGGAGGGTTTTACAGAGAGAAATGACATGCTGCGACTCTCATTTTAACAAGGTCACTCTGGATGCTGTGCTGAAAACAAACTGGGCAGCACGGGTAGAAGCAGGGAGACCAGTTAGAAGGCTGCTGCAGAGATCCAGGCAAGAGACAATGTTGGCTTGGACCACAGGGGTAGCACAGAGGTGATGAGATATGGTTAGACTCTAGATATGTTTTGAGAATAGAGTCAACAGGATTTGCTGATAGGCTGGAAAGTAAGATGTGAAAAAGAAGAGTCAAGGATGACTCCAAGATTTTTAGAGTGAGCAACTGGAAGGATGGAATTGGGGGAAAGATAAGCATGTTACAGACCATAGGCATTTTAGACACTCAAGTGGAGAGGCCTGTGGGCTGGTAGATAGATGAGTCTGGAGTTCAGGGGAGAGATTCAGGCTGTAAACGAAGATCTGGGAGTGCTGAGTAAGTAGCTACTTGCCATGACATAGCTTTTCTATTGACACCCACCTCCTTGGGTATCCCATTAAATCGTTCAGCAAAGGAAACTGAGAAGGAGTAGCAAGTGTGATAGGAGAGAAACAAGGAGAATGTGCTTCAAGGAAGATGGAGCAATCCACTACGACAGAGTAATATGAGGACAGAAAATTAATAATTGGATTTAGCATCTTGGAGTCACAGGTTATCCTGTGATTCAATGGAATGGTTGGGATGAAAACATGACTGGAGCAGGTTCAAAAAAGAAAAGCTGAAGTCATAATTGGGGAACAGAGTTGCCTGGTAGGCTGGTAGCAATTTATTATAAGATAAACTGGTTTGACTTCAGTTACCTCATTTACAAAAATGTAAAGCACAAAGCTGGGACTTCCACAATATCTGTAAATGGAAGCTATTGCTAACTAAAGCCAGGCTGGGTCCTCTAGGCAGCAGCACTTCATCTGTTTCTGGCTCCATGAGCTGCCTGTTTGCCTGTTTCTAGATTCCCATGAAGTTAATCTGATTTTCTCACTGCCACATGTAGCCGTTGGAACTACTGAGCAAGCCCTTGGTTCCATACCTGATGTGAAGTCAGCAATGAGCAAGACAGATAAGGTCCCTGCTCTCGTGGGGTTCAACTTCTAGTAGAGGAGACAAATAATATCCAAGTAAACAGATAAATAGGGTGATTTCAGGAGGGACAAGTGCTATGAAGACGCTAAAATGAGGCCAAAGTTAGAGAGGGAACGTGGGAGGGGCTGCCTTCAGCCAGGGTGTCAGGAGGCACTCTCTGGGAAATGTGGATGACTGTGCCCAGCTAATTCTCCTGGTCTCTATCTGGTCTCTACAGCTGGTCTCTATCCAACTATTCTTGGGCTCTCAAGTCTCCTTGGTAGCTTCTGTGCTATCTGCATTCCTGGGACAAGGCTGGGGCCCAGGGGCATCTAATTACAGGGCCAAAAGGAGACATTCTTTCCCTCATGTTTTTTTTTTTTTTTGCATGGGCAGACACCAGAAATCAAAACCAGGTCTCTGGCATAGCAGGTGAAAATTCTGCCACTGAGCCACCATCACACGGCCTTCTCCCACTTCTCTCTTTAATTTGTACTATTATAGGATTTTTTTTTCATAATTATAAAAGTCATGCATTTTCACTGAAGGAAATTTGGAAAATACTGATATAAAGAAGAAATTAAAATCATTTATAATTCTACAACTCAGAGATAACTAATGTAAATATTTGGTATGCATCCTTCCAGACATTTTTCTAGGTATGTATAAATATATTTTAAAAAACTGAGATCATTTTGCAGATTTTGTTTTGTGATCTGAACTGTCACTTAATCTATTATAAGGCACTCTTCTCATGTCATTTAATTCTCTTCTACATGATGATTTTCAATAGCTGCACAGAATTCCAATCAATATATTACTTCTACCATATTTTATTTAATCCTCCAACAGTGGCCATTTAAATGGTTTCCAGTGATTGCTACTGTGGGTACATGTTATAATGGATGATCCTGTATCTTCCTTTTTTTTTGGATGGGGGTGGATGAGTTATACAAATCTGGTTGTTTCCTTGGTATGAGACAATGCCACTGCCCAGTGGCAGTGCCACAGGTCTCAGGGCAGCAAGAGTCAGTCTAGGCCAAGGGCAGTGGGAAGGCGGGAGCTAAGCCAGGAACCCAAAGAGCCAATGGTTCCTGGAGCTTGCTCAGATGCCAACTACTGATTTAATCCCCTGATTTACCCTGTCTTGAGTTTTTCTCTCTTGAGGGCCTCAGCAGTAGGAAAACAACAAGCACAGTGAAATCCAGGGGGATTCACTAGCTCAGCCAGGAAGAGAGTGACACTTTCTGAACCCAGGATGAGACTACCCCCATCCTCCTTTGAAACTCCCTTGGGGGAGCTCCTCCCTCCATCTCCAGGGAAAAGATCAAAGTGGCCCGGCATCCAGCCTCGCTTTGAGGCAGGGCTGCCTAGAGAGTGCTCAGGAAACAGAGGGCTCCATAGAAATAGCAGCTTCTCTCTATCTCAAATCCAGCTTTGCTTCTGAACCCTCAAATTCTCCACTGGGAGGGACAATGTCCCCCAAGAGAGGGGTATCTTGATGGGGGAAAACACGTTCCCCAGAATCCACCAGACCTAGGTTTGGATCTGGTTCTGACACGCTCCAGACTCGTCATCTTGGGCAACTGATTTTGCTGTGAATGCATGGCCCATGAGGAAGGGAGTTGGGTCTATTTCATTTACTGTTACATCTGCAGTGCTTAGCACACAGTAGGTACTAAACAAATATTATGACAGGCCAAAGCACGATCATTTCTGAGCTTCAGTTTGCTCCACCTTAAAATAGGGATAACCGGGCAGGCCATGGTGGCTCAGCAGGTAAGAATGCTTGCCTGCCGTGCCTGAGGACCCGGGTTCGATTCCCGGTGCCTGCCCATGTTAAAAAAAAAAAAATTGTAAAAATAGGGATAACCTACCTCTAGTGGTTTTGAGTTGTATGTACCCCAGAAAAACAGGTTCTTAAATTTAACCCATTCCTTGGGTGTGAACTTATTGTAAGTAGGACCTTTTGATGTGATTACTACAGTAAGGTGTGGCCCACCTCAATCGGGATGGGTCTTAATCCTATTACCTGAGTCCTTTACAAACAGATTGAAACTCAAGGCAGAGAGAAAGCCATGGAAAGCAAGAAGCTTAAATCCAAAGGAACCCAGAAGAGAAGGCAGAGGCCACGAGGGACCGCCATGTGCGTTACCGTGTGACAGAAGAGCCAAGGACTAAGAATTGCCAGCAGTCAGCCTCACAATGCCACTGTTGCTGGGGAGAAAGCATTGCCTCGATGATGCCTTGATTTGAACTTTTTCCTATCCTCAGTATCGTGAGGCATTGTTTCCATTGTTTAAAACAACCCATGCATATCTGTTTGAGCAGTCAGGGGAACTAAAACACTACCTCACAGGTTTGTTGCGAGGACTAAATAAAACACGGGTAAAATACATAATGCAGAGTGTCTGTATTCGACAAACACTAAACTCCAAAAACCTGTAGGGTTACTTCCATCATGGCATGGATAGGGGGCTCTGTAGTTTCCCCTTCATAGACAGAATTAGTTTGCCTTCTCTCTGCTCAATGTCAAATCACAAACATGCCTTTCATATAGTATGCATTACATTATATATAAACCTGTCCAGCTCCCTGTTTAGCTTCAGGGCAATTAAAGAACAAGATTTTTCTCTCTGTGTTCCCTGTTCCTAAGAACAACACTGTGAAGAAGATAAGGTAGTTACCCCTATTCTATAAGTGAGCGCTTGGGAAGGTTTAGGTGCCTTGCCCAAGTCACACAATGGGGCACAGCAGGGGAACGTCTGGAGCTGGTTCTGATTCCCGTGCTCGTGCTCTAGTCTAGGTTCTTTTGCAAAGGGGTGTTGAGGAGTGAGGAGAAAGCAAGCCAATTCCCTTGAGGGAAAGAGGCAGACCGAAGGTGTGAGGCAGGAAGGAGGCCCTTGGGGAGTCAGCTGGGCACTGCCACTCACCTCGGCCCTATTCACCTTCCTTGGAGTGTCCTGCACATAGCAGCAGGAACCCCCAGAGACCTATGGTTTGGCTGGTCTGGGACAGGCTGACACAAAGGGGGTGTAGGTGGGGATGGGCCTGTGAGGGTTTCCTCAGCCCAGAGCTGATGGTCAGGACCACAGCAGCAGACGGTGGCTGTAGGGCAGCTGCTCAGCTGAGGGGGCGAGAAAGGCTCCCCAGCAGACCACAAGCATCTTGATTTAATCACCCCTGTAACCCCAGGACCCCCGTAGGACCTTGTGTGCTGAAGGTTGAGAGCCACCAGCTTCCAGCCTTGGGAAGTGGTGGGAGAGGGGGCAGCTGGACCCAAGCCAGGCACGTGGTAAAGGAAAGAAGGCACCAGGCAGGAGGGTTCCAATGACCAAGAATGGCCTATCTCCCCTCCTCCCTATCATGTTTCTGGAAGGCAGGTCCATAGCTGATGCATCTTTGTGTCTCCATCACATCCAGAGGATTATTTTGCAGAGAGGTGGTACTCAACAAGTGTAACTTATTGGAGGCGTAACTGGAAGCCAGTTCACAGGCTGAGAGAGAGCAGGTGCTCTGCGCATCTGGATCACCAGGAGAGGTGCCAGTCCTGCCGGTCAGAGCTGACACCTGACCAGCACGTCATGACCAGGGGGCCCGGAGAGAAGCAGAGACCCTTCACCTTTGGCATTCACAGAGGGAGCCTTCCCCCTCCCCAAACCTGCCCAGGAGATTAACTCTTCCTTAGATATAGAGACCATTTGGGAGAGACTGCGTGGATCTAGGTGCCTCCCTGGGACAGAAATAGACTGGGAATGTGCTGTAACATCCTTGCCCCTTAGGAATCTGGGAAGAGTCTATCTAGGCCACGAGAAAGAAAAAGAGAGCAATTATCTTAATTGTTGAGACTAAAACTGCTACTTTTGCCTGAATGGTCAGATCAGCTGATTCTCTTTTCACCTGTCAACCCGTAAGAGACATTTATTACATGGCTACAAAGAATCCTGATGTTGTATATTTAAACTAATGCCTCTTTTCAATCTTTGTCTTTCCTTCAGTGTAAATGGTGTCTTCCTCGGCAGCTGTGCTGTGCAGGCACAGAGTAAGACATCTCTGTGAGGTCAAACTCAGCGTGCATTTCTCACCTGCACAGGCTGAAGCGGCTGGCTCAGGGTCACCCAGATCATGGAGCTGGGCGTCACCACAGGCCAGGTCATTGCACCACGTCCACCCAAGGGGCCCTGAATTAGGTCCATGGAGTCAGGTCTAAAGTCCTCAGAGAGCACAAACGGCCTCCAGGCCCCGTCGCTCCTCCTGTCCATGCCTCCCTTCCTTGCTTGCTCTTGGCTTTCCCAAAGCTGTGGCTGAGCTGAGATGCTGCTCCCTGACCGCAGGCGTGGGTTAGCCAGTGGTTCTTCAACCACTCAGACCAGCAGCACACAGGGCTTGTGAGAAATGCAAATTTTCAGGCCCTCCCCAAGACTTAATGAGTTGGAAACTCTGAGGTGGGCCCTTGTTTTAACAAGCCCTCCAAGGGGATTCTGGTGACTGCTAAAGTGTGAGAGCCAGTGGCTTACCACTTCCTGTGTCTCAGCTGCCCTTGCCAGGCCTTTTCTGCCAGGAGTAATCTCAACTACCTTTCCAAGTTCATCTCCATACCATCTCTTTCAGAAAGCCTGAGCATGTGACGGCTTCTTCCTCCAACCCACAGCTCCCTTGCTATCCTCTCCCTATTCTGGTAAAAGGGCTTCATTTCTGCTTCTCCTTATGGCACTTATTTCTAACTCTGAGCATATGTTAACTACTGTCCAGATTGGTTCCCCTCCAACACACACAGAAATGCCGCTCTGAAAATGCTTTCAGGAGTAAAGGCTGTGTCTTACTTCTCTTGCTCAACAAACATCTGCTGAGGGCCTGCTATCCACAGCAGGAACTGTGCTAGGTGCTGGGGTTTCAGAGATATAAGCTATGGTCTTGTCCTCTAGGAGCAGGTGGGGGAGAAAGGCAAAGGAGCAGGGAACTGCAATACGTTGAGCAGCAACGATAAGAACATTAGGGGTCTCCTTCCTCTCCCTCCCTGTCAGTTCCTTTCCCATGGGTAACCACTGTTCTGAATTCTATCACTTTAGGTTAACTTTATCTGTTTTAAAGCATCATATAAATAGAATCACACAGAATGTCTTTTTTGTGTCTGGCTTCTGTTACTCTACGTTATTGTGAGATGTATTTATGTTGTCCTGTGTACCCACGGTCGTTCTTCCAATCTACTGTTGATAGACATTTGGGTTATTTACAGTCTGGGGGCTACTATGAATAAAGACACTAAAAATATTCTCGTTTATGTCTTTTGGTGGACACGTACACTCACTTTTCTTGAGTTTATACTGAGAAATGGGATTGAGAGTTTATAGGATGGATATAATCTTAGCTTTAGTAGATACTGTCGGTTTTCAAAAGTGACTTATCAGTTTACACTCCTACAACGAAATATGAAAGCTTCACTTGTTCCACATCTTTGCCAATATTTGGTATTATCAATATTAAACTTTAGTCCTTTTGGTGTGTGTATAAGTGTTGTCTTGTAGGTTTTAATTTGCTTATTAGCCATCTAGATAGCTACTTTTAAGATGCTCTTGTCCAAGACTTGCCTATTTTTTTAAAAATTGAGTTACCTCTTTTTTCTTATTGATTGAAAGAGTTGCTTGCATATACAAGTCCTCTGTCAGGTATGTTATTGAAAATATCTTCTCCCAGTCTGTGGCTTGCCTTTTCACTCATTTAACTGGTATCTTTTGATGAAGGAAAGTTTATGACAGTCCAATTTATCAATCTTTTCTTTTATGGTAGTGCTTTTGTTGTGTCCTGTTTAAGAAAACTTTCTTTATCTCAATATCATGGGATAGTCTTATATGATAGTAAATATCATGGGGATATTCACTTCTAGAGGCTTTACTGTTTTATCCTTCACATTTAGGTCTATGAGCCAAATATTTTTTGCATATGATGGCTTAATAAACAGGCACAGAATGAATAAATAACCATATTTTAGAGGGAGAGGAGGACATCACAGGCCAAGGGTACAGTATGTACAAAGGGTCTGAGGCTGCCCAAGAAGGAGCTTCATCTAGAAGCAGAAGGGGCACCATGAGTGGTTTCAGGTAGGGGCGGACAGGATCAGACTCAGCTCTGGAAAGTTCTCTGTGCAGGAGTGGGGAAGATGGACTTGAGAGGGGCAAGAATGGAGGCTGGGAGACAAGTGAAGAGGCTGCTGCTATAGAAACTCAGCAAAAAAGAATTTGGTAATCAGCTAGATTATCCATTTATCTTCCTCGGCCCCCTGCCCAGCACCCTGAACAGGGCAAGTGCTTAACATTTGCTTGACAGCACACCAAGCGGGCCTGGCAAAGCAGGCGGCAATGACTCATTAAAAAAAGACAGTCATGGTTCCTCCATGGCTGCCACTGAAGGCTCACCAATCCCTCCAGCTTTTGCTCCAAGTACAGAAGGTTTTATCTATGGGCTCTATTCAACAACAGGCAGTTACTCCAGACCTCCAAGTGTGGGAACCCAAGGAGTGAGGGGAGGACCCTGGGCTGGGAAGAGGCCTCACCGAGAGAGCCACCACAGTGCCCAGCCCACAGCTGTGTTTCCAGAAGGAAAAGATGATGTTCTCTCGGATACTGTCACTGCTGAAGAAACCTCAGTGACCCTGAGTTTTCTTAGAATGTTAAGGAAGTGAAGGGGCGGTCTCTTGGGAGACAGTTCGGCAGCACCTTATGAAGGTAAACATACCCTAAGCATGGGACCCAGCAATTCCACACCTAGGCAGTTACACAAGAGAAATGAAAATGTATGTCCACACAAAGACTTGTATCAGAATATTTATACCAGCATCATTCATAATTGCTCAAAACTGGAAACAATCCAAATGTACATGAACTGGTGAATGAATCAACATATTGTGGTGCATCCATCCAATGGGATACATTAGGTACACCACGACACCGATGAATTTCAAAAGCATTTTGCTGAATGAAAAGATGCCAGACATAAAAGAGCACATACTATATAATTCTATTTCTATAAATTCTAGAAAAGGCAAAACTATACTGACAGAAACCAGATCAGTGATGGGCTGTGGAGTTATATACATTTGTCAAAACTCATTGAATTGTACACTTAAATTTGGTTAATTTTATTATATGCAAATTATAACTTGATAAAGCTGAGACCGCCCTCCTCGCAGCCAAAATTAACTGTAGCATTGGCCAAAAAAAAAAAAAAAAGCACAATGAATGTCATATCAAGAGATCAAGAAAACACAAAGCAGTGAAGTGGTAGGTTCTATGGGGAGTGTGAGAAAAGGACTACATCTGATCACGAGGGTGTGCTCACTTGAGTGTGCTGTGTGAAGCCTGAGCCTTTGTTCCTTGATGCGATCTAGATGGGAGCTGGGCTATTTCAGTTCAACAAGCATGTACCCGTGGCAAGTTTGGACCAGAGGCTGTGCTAGGTATTGGGGAGAGCTCTGTGGTGGGCAGAGGCACCCTGGACGTCTGCTCCAGAGAAGGATCACTCCTTCGTGTGTGTTAAAACTAGGTCTGCCCCCCCCCAGACCCTGCAGACTCCTCCTCGGCCGGGCTCTGCTCCTCTCTGGCAGGGCCTGCAAATTGCTAGAGCAGTGCTGACACTTGTCCAGCTAGCTGACCAAGGGGAAATTCTCCCCTCCTTGAGTCACCACACAGATGGAGGAACTTCACAGAGCTGGACTACAAACGCTCGTTAGGCGCGTTTCACTATGCTGCATCACTTCCAAAATCCCCTGCGATGTTTTTGGATGAAGTCTAGATCCAAAAACTTTCCCTCCGTTTCCCCCAGTTTGAACAGAACATTACCCTGGGAATCACAAGCTGCCTCGTAAAATTAACTTCCTCAAAGAAAATAAAAGAGAACTTGGACTCAAGGCTATGAATTTGTAGTCCAGATGACCGTACTGCAACTGTTCTGCTGGGAGGTGGCGGTGGCAGGCCAGTGCCCCCTCTGGCACCTTGTCAAGAGGACCCCTACTCAGCATTCAGACACAAGCCACTATTCCTACTACAGAAAGCCAACTCAAGGGTTTCAGGGGAGGTTCCCTCCACCCCCCATCCAGCTCCATGGAGTTACACTGCACAAGGTTTCAGGAGATCAGATGTGGCACAGAAGTTCAAATTAATGAAGTCTAGGCTGGGGGATATGGCCAGATAGGCAGAATTCCTACATAGGAAACCCAAGTATTTGTGTTTGAACACAGCATGAACGGCTATGTGTTGCTACCAACATAAGCACAACTTTCTCTAGGTAGGGCAGTGACCACAGTAGGATGACAGCTATTAATTTCTGATATTTTTAAGTTACTGATCTCAGGTAAAATCACTAAGTAGTCCCTGGCAGCACTTAGGCTCCTGTACAATCCTGGTTCCCTGCCCCATACCACCACCCTTTCCCATTTATCACCCTCTCATAAGAACTCAGAACTCCAGGATACGATCAGCAGGAACATGGAAATTCCCACATGTACTCAGAATTCTGAATGTTTGTGCATTTTCCTGGGGGAAATGGGCCATATATTCCATTAGATTCTAAAAGGAGAGTGAGGCCTCAAAAATGCGAGACCACTAGACCAGGTTCTCTCCAAATAGAAGTTTGATAAGTTAACTTATACTGTGCTAACTACATTTCCAAACGGACATCTGGGGAAGGAGAATGCTTAAGCAAAACTATATTTCTGATGACAAAATTGTGGTAAAGTTGAAACCTGAGGGGGACAGATGACATACGTGGGAGGGTCTTCTTGCCATCTTTTCAACCATGCCCACTGGTACACAGCATCAGTTTTTCTGATCTGGATGGCTTTTCTGTCCACTGGAGTGGGGACCTGAGTTGGTGACTAAAATGGATCAACAGAGACAGGCCTCGCTGGGATGAAACTTAGCCCTTCTGATGTGACAGGCCCTCAAGGCCACTGAGGCTGCTGAGAACTTAAAAAAGGAAGGGGGGATTCCCAACATGACATAAGGGCCCAAGAACTGTTTCTAATTGTATCAGATGTTCAAATCAGAAGCGTCTGCTTTGGCCTGGGTCCCTGTGCTCTCTGGTGATGAGACGTGGCCAAATGGGGTCTCTGCGTCCCTGCCACTGCACCCCCACCTGCTCCCTGCACAGCTGGGCTCTTCGAGCAGCTTGCTCTCCGGCTTCCTTCTGCCAGCGCTGCCGGCTGCAGAGCCAGGAGGAAGTGATTCTGCAAGGCCTCCCAGGGACTCAGCATCAGGCTGTTAAATAAGTGGGATTTTTTTCAGTGGTTTAAAAATACATAATCATCCAAACTGTTTATGTAACCCTTGGGATGTCTCAACAGATATAGTTCCTAATTATAATTGTGGCCAAGACTTAAAAAATAAAATCAGAGAGGCTGTCACGTTACAATTCTGTGCTTGCGTGACCGAGCTCAGAATTTCACACTAATCTGAGAAGTTTCTTTTCATTCACTTTGCCACCTTTTCTGGTTTTATTTCTGTTGTTGTCATCCCTGTTGTGAACCATACATCCCAACAGTTTTGGGAAACGTTTGAACTGTCTCAATGAAATAGAGACCTGAATCTGCCCAGAACCTAGGTTTGAAATAGGGGTGTTTAGAATGATTAAGGGGGAATTCATCCAAATGCCTAGGAATATTCTACTCTCACTGTGTCTACAGGGGTCAGCCTTGTACCCTCAACCCCACCCTCACCCCCATACTCCAACACCAGCAGCCATCTACTTTGTCTCTGGGTTGTCCTCCCTGGAGGCAGGGGTCAAACCACTTGGTCAACTCTCCAGGGTTTGAATCTCTGGATCTGTGCCAACAAAATCCATGTAGCCTCTAAGCCACAAACCCCAACTCCAGGGGGGGGGGGGGGAGAATGCAAAGCTCCTGGTGGGTGATTTCGGGGTGAAAGTAAGATCTGGGCTTCTTTCTAGACTCAATATGGGTCTCTATTACTCAGTACTGGCAATCCAACAAGAATCCCGCTTTTGTAGGAAGATATCTTCTTTCTTATTATAAAGCCTGTTTTTCAGTTTGGATCACAGACTTTTTGGCTTAGATCATATACTTTTTTGGTGAAAAACAATCTGACTGAAAACTATGCCTCCATCAAATGCACAATTTGATAATACTTGGTGGGGAGGAGTTCATAGCCCTTGAAGTCAAATCTGCAGACTCAGAGATAAGAATTATTGGCAAACAGACTTCCTCATATGCTGCCTCTAAGAACTTCTAACCACTACCAACCAGCACCAACAGCCCAGCACTTCCCTGACACATTTGCACTGCACACCCTAACAGAGGCCCATGGCCCTCACGCCTTGATGGGGAAACCCTGGGGTTACCCAGTGAGGGCCCAGCAGCCTGGAAGGCCTGAGGGGAGAGTGGAAGGCATGATCACTCCAGTCCTGGCCTTCTTCCACTAAGGAAGGGCAGCCAAGGCCCATCCTGGCAGACCCAAAGGAGGGCCAAGAGACTGGGCCAGCAGCAGCTCTTCCTCTCTGATCTCTCCACCCACCCTCATTTCTGCGAAGCTCTGATGTCACCCTTTACTCTGCCCACCCCAGAAACCCTGGGCCACTTCCCACAGGTCCACTCCCAGGGAAGTTCTTTAACTGGCAGGCGTGGGAAAGAGGAAGAGGAAAAATAGCTCCATCCTTCCCAACTCCCCCCACCCCACAAACCTCCAATCAAAAAGTGGTCACTCGTCCGACTGGAGGTTCACCCCAAGTAGAATAACGGCTCATCTCACACCTGTAAGGAGAATAAGTGATGAAGATATGCAAAATCCCAACTCATGAAAATGATGTTGAAAAAGGGAAGTCCCCCCACCCCCATAAGTTCCCATATGTTGACCAGAGACAATAAAATGATTATCAAAAAAACAAAACAAAACAAAACAAAACTCTGGGGTCTTTCCAAATCATGGAGGAAAGTGTGAACAGAGGAAGACAGGTTCTGGTCTTAAAACTCTGACTTGGCCCTAAATGGGTTCTTTAATGGGTGGGCCCATTTCGAGTTAACACCTTCCCCACGGCACCCTCCTGGCTGCCCCACCCCCACACAAATGAAGTCCTAGACAGTTCAACAAATGTTTACTGACCACTGACTGCGTGCTTGGCACCATGCCAACATCAAGAGGCTTTGAGAGGAGCAGAGAAACAGCTCAGCCAACGTTTATTGGGTGCTTACATTGAGCCAGATTTAGAGGCTTGGGGGGACAGGAATTTGAGAAGAAAAAAAAAACAAACAGCTAAGAATGTTCCATCCTGGGAAGCTCTAATCTACAAAGAGCACCACGGGAGCAAGGGGCAATTGATTGTGTATGGCAGGGTAAAGTAGCTCAAAGGAGATGACATTTAAGTCGGGCCTTGAAAACATGTTAGAATTTTGTCAGGTATAGCTGGGAAGGAGTGACATACCAGGTAGAAAGAACTGAGGGAGCAGAAGTTCAGGTTGAGGAGTGGTATGGACAGTCACGCGGGGAATGGCAGGCAGGCAGGCCAGTGCGGCCAGAGCATGGGATCTGGGAGCAGGGAAAGAGTAGATAAGCCCAAAAGGCAGGTGAGGATTTATGGCAGCCATGAACACGCAGAGAGCCTGCTGCAAGGATGCAGAATGCTGGCGGTCTGCAGACTTAGGGCCCGCCAGGGCCCAGGCCGCTCCTCACTAATGGCAGGGGTGTTGGGGCCTGCCTATTTCGGCCCAAAGCAGGGCTTCTCTGACGGGCGATCTTTGTGTTGGAACACCCCACCGGGCTGGCTGAGTGCTCTCAGCGCTGCATCACAGGCTGAGGCTCTTCTTACCCAGTCCTCCTTCCACCCCTCTCCTTCCACAGCAGTCAGACCTCAGCTGAAGGCTGAAGGCTTCCTCGGCCTACTCCTGCTCTCTCTCTCCTTTATCTTTCCCAAGTATTACCTCCCAGTAAATCTTCTCACTTCCTACTCTGTGTTGGTGTCTGCTTTCAGAGGACCCAAACGTACTGAGAAGGATCCTGGATGAATGCTAGGGTGTTTGGACTCTATCTTCTTGACAGTGAGAAACCATTAAAGTCCTTTAAACAGGGGAAAGCATGATCAGATCTACGTTTTAGAAAAGTAATTCTAGCAGCAATCTGAGGAAGGAACTGGTGAGGGAGAACCGTGGTGAAAGGAACATTTAAAAGAATACAACTATCAGGATAGGATTTTGGCAACGGACAACTGGCAGCAACTACAATTTCCTATGTGGGAGAAAGATCAAAGGTGATGGTGGTTTTATACAGAGAAAACGGGGTTTAACAAACAGGTATGATTGCTGAATCATTATATTGATATTTCTTTTAGTCTCTAGTACCTAAGAGCAGCTGGAAGAAAAAACCTAAAATTGTGGAATTGTAACCCATATCAAACTCTGAAATCTGTTCCCCAACAAATTGTTGCAATGTGCTTTGAAATTTATTGCTTTTTTGGATATATGCTATTTTTCACAAAAAAAGAAAAAATATATTTATCCTAGCCTCCAGTGTTTTGGAGCTGCTAGAGGGAAAAATCTGCAATAGTGGAATGGTAACCCATAACAAACTCTGAAACTTGTTCTGTAACTACTTGTTGAAGTATACTTTGAAAATCATTGCTTTTTCATTTGTTAGTTTGTGTATATGTTACATTTAACAATAAAAATGTAAAAAATATATATAAGGATGAAAATGTTTACAACAGCCTTATATATATTAACATGGCATTCGGAAAAGGAAATTCAACAATGGTATATTTATGTAGTGGAATACATACCATGCAGCCATTGGAAAGAATAAAGAAAGAATAAAGTATGTCTCTATGTACTACTGTCCCAGAAAGATATACAAAATATATTACTATTCGTAAAAAAGGAGACTGTTGAACAAAATGATCACATTTTCAGGAAAAAAAGAACTGGTGTGTATGTATATCTATAAAGATTTACGACTGTTTGATAAACAAGTCTGGAAGAAGATGTACCAATTATTGGCAAACGTTATTTCTTGGGGTGGTAAGATTTTGCTTTTTCACTTTATGCGCTTTTAAAAAGTAGTAGTGGTAGAAAGATTCCGGGTCATATTTTGATTTTGCTTGGTGCCTTTTCTGAATTTAAAAATTCTTTAAAGCAGAAAACATGATTTATTTATCTTATCATAAAACAAATTTTTAATTTAAAAAGTTCTACATCTACCTGGAAAAATATATAGAAATTCTTCATATTGCCTTTCCAGAGAAGAAATAACAAAAGCCTCCTGCGATAGGTAGAAGGGTTGTCAATGACATGACCTAGGTCAACAGGAAAGAGAGGGACCTGGAATAGAGCTGAACGTGGCGTGGTGGCGGCAGAAGTTCCAGATGAGGCCAAGAGTGCTATTCTGGGCATCAGGTGCTGACCCACGGAGGAGGGCTGGCCAGCCGAGAAGGGGTCTGTGTGGAGTGTGCAGAGCCTGCAAGAGGCCCAGGCCAGGGCAGGGCGGGTAAACAGGAGTGACTCCGGCTCCCACTGTAGAGCTCAGAGAGTAGTTAGGGCCAGAAACTCAGGAACTCATAACCTACAAAAGGTTAAAAACTCACTAACAGCACTCACCAAAAGACTAAAATGCTAAAAGTAAAGAGTGAAATCATAAAAGATCTAGAAGCAGTACTGGCGAGTATCTGATCTGAGTGGAGGTCTTTAAAATAAATGAGCAAATACCATTTTAAAAGTCCAAAAGTCTGGGCGGCTGCCGTGGCTCAGCAGGCAGAGCTCTGACCTGCTGTGCTGGAGGTCTGGAGTTCGATCCCTGATGCCTCCTGCCCATATGCAAATTAAAAAAAAAAAAAAGTCCAGAAATCTTAATTACATTAAAAGTAAACACTTACACTTTAAAAACAAAATCAAAAGGCAAGCAAAAAACTTGGGGGAATATTCACAACAACACCGACAGAAAGGAAATATTTATAAATGTAAAAAATACATACCAAGATGAAAAAAAGGCAAATCTCTAGGTTCTGTGAGAGAATGTGACAGGGGCCTGCCGGGAAATGGGGAGTGGATACTAGTGGTGTCAGGTTCTCTTTCTGGTGTTGTAAATATTCCAAATTTGATTGTGCTAATGGCTGTACAATTATGAACATATTAAAATCATTGAATTGTATAATTTAAATAGGTAAATTGTATGGTATGTAAAGAATTTCTCAATAAAGCTGTTTTTTTAAAGAAGAATGAAAACATAATAAAAAATGGTCCAAATGAAAAACAGAACATTTCATTTTAGTTAGGATTTGGTTTAGTTACCTATAACAGAAAACAACAGCTTAAACAAGATGGAAATTTATTTCTCTCCCACATTAAAACAAACAAACAAAAAAACCAAAAAACCTAGAGGTTGTTAGTCCAGGAACCCAAGCTTTTTTCCAGTTCATCCCTTCCTCATCCCTCAGGTGCAGTGCTGAGTTTCATGGACCATGCTGGAGCTCTAGCCATCACACCTCATTTCAGGATACAGGATGGAGAAAAGGTGGGTAGGTAGAAGAGCTCAACCCCTTCCCTTTAAGAGACTTCGTGGAAGTCCCACTTTGGCTTACATCTCATGGTCATTCCTAACTGCAAAGGGGCCTGAGAAACAGTTTTTTAGCTGGGTGGCAAAGGACTCAGCTAAAAGTTAGGTTTCTTACTAAGAAAGAAGAAAATGGATACTAGAAAACAACTAGCATTTTCTAACATATAAACAGAATTACCAAAAGAAACAGCAATGTAAAAGATTTTTAAATGGTCAATCTTACTAAAATCAAATATTGGGAAAGGAGGCCTTTTATAGTTTCCTCCCGCTAAGATCTTGAAAGGCTGGCCAGACAAGCCACCAAGCAGACATTCAGGAGCAGTCTGTTTTAATAATGACCTCGATGCAGCCACCAAGGAAGACCCTCCCAGCACGGAAAGCCCTTTCAGCCACTAAGCAGCACTGAGGCCAAGGACAGACTTCCTGGAATTCTCTCTAGAGCTTCCCTCCAAACCCAAGTGATGTCAGATTCTGTCAGTGCTGGTATGTGAAGAAAATTCTGCACTCAGGAATTCTCCAACTAAACTAGAATTAAATTTTAGGTGTTTTTGAAAGTTCCTTAAAAAAAAGTAATATCCTCATGCAAACTGAATCAGCAGTTTCAGATCTAAAAAAAGTACCTCTGCCCGGAGCTTGGGTGTCATAAACTAAACATGAAAACTGGCCACTAAAATCAGGACCCTTGGAGGCAGGGGTAGGGAGGGGTTGTAGCAGTGTTTGGCAACCCCAAGTTGGCTCTTTTGGCAAATTCCTAACTTTACTTCAGGCTCCACAGGATTAGGACCTGTCTGTGTGTCTGTCAGTGCCGAGTCCTTCTGAATGCACAGAGAAGGAAAGCACAGTGCACTCTGAAGTCTTCTTAAGTTGTTAGGCCTATTTTTTTTTTTAATTTGGAATGCAAGTGACATTTGTTTTTTCTACAACGAATCTGTATTATTAATATTATTTTAGCATTTTTTATTGTGAAATATAATATATATGCAAAAAAAAACCAGGACACATTTCAAAGTACATTTTAACAAGTAATTATAGAACAGATTTCAAATTTAGTATGGGTTACAGTTCTACAATTTCAGTTTTTTCTTCTAGTTGTTCCAAGACACTGGAGACTAAAAAGAAATATCAACATAATGATTTAGTAGTCATACTCATTTGTTAATTCCTAACTTCTCTGTTATAACTCCTCCTTCTTCTTTGATCCTTCTCTTAATCTTTAGGGATATTTGGCTTATGTCCACTCTAACTTTCTTCATGTTGAAAAGGGGTGTCAACAATATGGGGTAGGGGGATGGAACTGGTTGATGTTCTTTGAGAGACTGGTACCTCTGGATTTCAGGACTTATCTGGCCTAGGAACCATCTGAAAGTTTTAGGTTTTTGAAAAGCAAACTTAGTGGGTGCAACTTTTATAGGCTCTCAGATAGAGCCCTGGGTGTTCTTTAGGATTAACAAGAATGATGTTGGTTGGGGGTTGGCAAACCAGGGTAATTAGCAATATCTAGCCAAGGCTTGAGTACTAGCAGCCTCCAGAATAGCCTCTCAATTCTATTTGAACTCTCTTAACCACTGATACCTTATTTTGTTACATTTTCTCCTGTTTTTGGTCAGGAAGGCATTGTCAATCCTATGGTGCCAGGGCCAGGCTCTCCCCTGGGAGTTATGTTTCATGTTGCCAGGAAGACTCACACCCCTGGATATCAAGTCCAATATAGGGCGCTGGGTAATGATTTTACTTGCAGAGCTGGGCTTAGAGAGAAGCCACATCTGAGCAAAAAAGGAGATTCTCTGGAAGTAACTCTTAGGCATAACTATAGGTAGGCTTAGCTTTTCTGCCATAGAAATAAGCTTCACAAGAGCAAGCCTCAAGATTATGGGCTTGGCCTACTGATTTGGGAGTCCCTAATATTTGAGACAGTATCAGGGGTTTCTCTGGTGGTAAAGCTTAATAGTTCCATATTTTTTCTCCCATCCCTCAAGGGACTTTGCCAATATTTTTAAATTGTCTGCCCAAAATACTTGTGGATGTATCCAGGTATTACATTAAGCTATACTGAATTACAAGCTCTTACGCCCATTCTGGGCTCCATGTGTTTGGGCTGTTTAAAGGAGCTTTCCAGACAGGTTGAGTTAGGTATGTGCTACAGAAAATTTAGGTTTTGGACAAAATAAACTTATCTTCCTAGAAAGGATATCCTTGATCATTAAATTCATAGTAACTCATTCATTTGATTTGATTATACATCAGTATATTTTAATTGGCTACTACATATAATAGACGAAGTTTTAAAATACAGTGCTATCCTTACCTCTGTATTCTGATTTACCTTAGTCCCCACCTCATTGGCTTCCTTCTTATCTCTAATTGAAGCCTGATCTCTCTTTCAGTTTCTTTGACAGTTGTTGTATGGAGCAATGCTGACTTTCAGAGCTGCAGAACTCCAAATCTGAGTCTTAGGTATCACACAGATACCCAAAGTTCCAGGGAAATACCAAGTTATACACATGTATTACAACGTCTCAGAATCTAGAGATAACACTTAAAGCAAAGAAATAATTATAACTGCTATAAGAGCTTGCAATCTAAGCTTAAGCCTATTTTAAATAGTTATTTTGACTTTCCTCTATCTTAGACTGTCACCTTTGGATTGTCACTATCTACATGAAAGCTGTCTTTAGCACTCACTCCTAATTTTTGTTCTTTTTCGGTGGTTGTGGACTGAGAAACAAAATACACCAGTGAATAGATATTGAGTGGAATCTGGAAGAATTTGGGGGAGATGAACCAAAATAGAGAATACGATGAGCACAGCACAGTGCCTCAAATGTAGTAAGTCCACAGGTCCTCAATAAATGCTAATTAATTTTAGACTTTGGCCTCTCTCTTCCTCTGGCTGCTTTTTTTGTTTACTTCCTGGTTTTCAACAGGTCACGAATGAGTGCAGTACTTCCATGTAATGTTGTTATCTATATTAGAGTGTTTTGAAGGAGTAATAAGTGTATAAAAAGATAACAAGGGTCTCTGGGGCTTGGGGATGAAAGAAGGGAAGAAGGCAGGAGAAAAGGATAGGAGAAAACCATATATTCCCTATGAGGCTGGAATGAACTCAGGATTATCTTACTTTAAGATCAAATTATGCATTTACTGGAATGTGATAACAGCACCTTTGCAATCTTACAATGAGACCTGTCAGAAAGGGGTTTTGCAAAGAAGGTCTTCCTGTCCTAAACAGATAAATAGAAAACCTTATTTTTACTTCTAAATTAACAGGTTTTATCTGGCTCTCCCCCCCATCCGAAAACAACAACAACAACAAAACACAAGTAGTCAAAGTGTTCACATGGTGGTTTAAATACAAGTCGCCCTGGCACTTGCAAGCTCCCACCTGGGTGCTGACTCTTCTGTTTGGGAAATGGCTGAGTAATGAGTCAGTCCTCCAATGGAACAGCTTCCAAGTGGCAAGGTCTGAGTGAGGCCAAGAGCCTTACATCCCTTCTTTAGCCTTCACTGCTTTTTAGGAATCTGTCTTAACTCCACAAGTTCTTCTGAGTGACTGGTATAGGCTCCAGAGCAGAGCATTCAGAGCCTTCTGTGACTGGTCTTGGCTACCTGTTCCACCTCTAGACCCTTTATGTCTTTCTTACACTTGCATCTCCTCTCCTCAATGCCCCCATTAGTCCTCTGTCATTCTCTTCCCCAGAGCACCTACCACACAGTCTTGGTTTTCTGGCCTAACTCTCCCAACAGACTGAACACCCCTTAGAAAGGGGGCCTTGACATACTCATCTTGGTTTCACCACTGTCTACCAGAATGCCTGGCGCATAGAAGATACTGAAGGTTTACTGAGTGAATGCTTAGGGAATAATTCAGAAAATAAGAAAAGAAGCGCTGTATACCCCCAAGCCTCAAGTAAACCAAGCTATATGTGCTCACACCTTCTTCCTTTCCTCCTGTCATCCTGGCTCTCCTGCCCCTGCAGTGGTGAGGACAGGTAACTGGAACCTCAGCACAGTTCACCTGCTCTTTCCTCCTTAGCTTTCAGATGTCCCCTTAAATGCCTCAGCCTTCGAGAAAGGATGTCCTTGATCACTCAAAGTAACTCATTCACTTGATTTGATTACACATCACTGTATTTTAATTGGCTACACAGCACTTATCACCAGAATTACATTTTAATTTATTAATTGTTTGATTGCTCGCCTTCTATCTCCCAACACTAGAATGTAAAACCCACTTAAGCAGGGGCCTTGTCTGTTCACAGATAGATGTTGTATGCCTAGCATGTAGCAAAGTGTGAGGCACACAATGCTTATTAAGTATTTGTTAAATGTATGCATGCAACTGTTACTGCATTCTGATTTATTTTGACACGTCTTCTATCTTTGCTATCAGATTAGGTGCTCTAGAGAAACTCAGAAGGACCTGGAGAATAACCCCCTTCATGGCACTGGTCGGAGGGGGACCCGAGTCCCCACGCAGAGTAAGTTTGCTGCTTACAGCCTCCTATAGTCTGAACTTCCCCATGGAGGCCAGATCCGAAGTTCCCCTTAGGCTCCAGACTCTGGGACTGCTGTGCCAGCTTTGTCTGAGAGCAGCTCCAGCTGCTCATCACCCAGGATGGAATGTGCCCAGGGCTCCTAGCTGCCCTGGCCCTCAGCAGGAGGCAGGCGCAGTTACCTGCACACCGAGGACAGATGTCCTCCTTCTCCCTCATCCCTGACCCTGAGAGTGCACATGAGCTGCTGTGTGTGGCTCATCACCCAGGATGGAATGTGCCCAGGGCTCCTAGCTGCCCTGGCCCCCAGCAGGAGGCAGGTGCAGTTACCTGCACACTGAGGACAGGTGTCCTCCTTCTCCCTCATCCCTGACCCTGAGAGTGCACACGAGCTGCCGGCAGGGTGCAGAAACCGCTCACGCCTCTCAAGCTGGCACACTGTGGCTCTCCTCTCAAGCTGGCACACTGTGGCTCTCCGTCTCTGCAGTAAAACAGCGAAAACTCTGAGAGCTGCAGCCTTGCTCTCTACCCTGCCATCCCTGCAGAAATTGCTCTGCCAGCTCAGCAAAGGGCCAGATCTGGAGTTTCTCGCCTGACCCTGGCCCTTCCTTGAAGCACTCTGGTTTACTGGAAATCATAAACTGTGGGAGACAGCCTTTATCACACCCTGAATGCTGCACTCTTAATATTTAACACTGGCGGATGAAAGGAACAGGGGTGCTGGCCTCCTGGTTACTCCCAGTGACTTATGTTCATACCTAGTAATTGAGGTCAGGTTTGCTTCTCTGAAGTCATATGATTTGCTTTGGGGCAGGAAGGTGTTGGGGCCGCTTGTCACAAAGGGACCAGGAGATGATCAAAGAAATGCTGCAAACCAGCCATGGCAGTAAAATCTTCCAGCTAGTCCCGGAAGCACTGAGCTGTGCTGGCACCTGGTGGGTGACCCCTTTGGGACCTAACCCCCAACGTTTCACTCTAAGCAAGCCTAGGACGCCTACTCCCTCTAAAACACCTACTGAAAGGTGCCACTTTGATTCCTTTTTGGAATAGAGTGGGTGTATACATTATCGAACTAACAAATTAGCTAAACCTGCTGAATAGGCCACCCAGAAGATATTGGTCACTTAAGGGTCTCCAAATCACATAACAGGCCTCACTCTAACCAGACACCTAATCTTGTTCCAGGTATTTATCTCCTGGTTGTCATGGAAGCTGCTCAGATAAACAGCAACACCGCCAAAGCGGCCTCTCCTCCAGCCTCTTATTCTACCGAGAGCAGTGGAGCTCCCTGGTGGCCACTGGAGGCCCTGCAAGCTGGGCTTGAAGGCACCAACCCTCAGGCTGAGGTCTCTTTGACACGGCCTTGCTAATGAGTTTATTCAATGAAGGAACTCCTCCAGGGTATGCTAGTTCTCAGGCCTCAAGGCCTCACTGGCTGCTGTGGGGCTGGAGCACATCAACCCAGCTGGCTGCCCACCCCAGTCACCCTAGGGGTGTAGGCCAGGCCAAACACAGCTAGTCGCTCAGCTCCTCAGCCACCCAGCGGGCCCACAGACCACTTCCTTTGCTCCCCTGAGCCAGAAGGATGCAGACCTGTGTGGATGGAGCCAGCTGCGGTCAGGTAGCTTGTTCTCTCACAGGCCTCTGCAGGCCACAGCCCAGAGCGGCAGGCGACCCGCCAGCCACAGGCTAGCGGAACTCCGCCCTCACTGCCCCGGGCTCCTTCCAAGTCTGAGCACACTCTCAAAATGTGCCCCCTAATTGCTCTTGAGGATGATGGCTGGCCTCAGGCAGACACCGCAGGGACAAAGTGTCTAAAGGAAGGCAGATTCTCTCTTCTGTGAGACACAGCTCAGATCAGAAGCAGAGGAAAGGTCAGACCACCTGATGTCTCAAGGCCACGGAATTCAACCATCTCCATGTTTAGGCAGGCAATACTGGGGCCGAGTGTGAGCTCTGGAATCACTTGCCACATGTGAACCCTGAGTCTGCCGCACGATAGCAGTGTGGCCTCAGTATTATTTAACCTCTTCTTCATCTAGTTATTTTATAAATTTAAGGAGACAGTTCAAGTAGAATTCTAGTATAATAAGCCCTCAATACATTTTAGCTATATAATTCTAGCTAAACAGAACTAAACAGAAAAGAAGCAGGGAAATACAAAAGAATGATCAATCCACATATCAACAGAAGCTTAATTATCAACCCTGGATAACTGAGAAATGACTGTGAATAACAATACTGCAAAGAGAGGTTTACGCATTTTGGCTTAGTCATTCTAGGACCCTGAGTCACAGCAAATGCATAGCCTACAAGAGGCTGAGCCACACCTGAAAGCTATTTCCACCCACCATAGAGCCCACTGCCGAGCCTCACAATGATGATAAAAATAGTTACCACATGCCATGCACACGCTAGGCAGTTTACACAGCTTCTTTTACATATTCATACCATAAATCTGTGAGGTAGGTACTCCTGTTCCCATTTTACAGATGTAAAATTGAGAAGTGAAGAAGCTGAGTAATTTCCCAGACACACACAAAAGCAGACTCAGGATTCAAACCAGGCCTTACTGCTTCCAAAGCCTTTGGACTTCTCCTCTGTACCACAAAGCCAGAAGTGAAATTCTAAGCCATCCATTTCCTGGGAAATCCACCTGGGTAGTCTTTAAATCTACTTTGCCAAGAGCAAGAGGCACCACCTGTGTGTAAGACCAGTGGGAAGAATCCCGGGGCCACGGACAGCCGGGCAGCTGCAGAGGGCGCCACCAGGCATCCTCTGTCCAGATGGCCTGAAGGGAGAAACTGTTTAGGTGGGAGCCCGTGACTGACCCCTCCCACACCTGGTTTCCCAGCTTGAGCTGCAGAGTCCTGTTTACTGGGAGTGTGTGACCTTGCTCAGGGATGGAATGTTCTGGAGTGCCCGGCCTGCATGCCTGTCCCATCCTGCCCTGGACAAAAGGAAGTCTGGGTGGTACGCCAAGGATTGGAGGATCTGGCCAGCAGCAGGCAAGGATGGGGAGGGGGTATGGGGAAATCGTGACCCAGCACCTCCCCTCACTCTTTCTCTCTGAAAACAAAGAGGGAGGCCCTCCCTCCAAGCTCTCCCCTACCTCTGCTCCCACAGTTTCCTTTTCCTGAGGGGCTCTTAATGCCTAGGACTGAGGGTCTTGTGTCTGAGGGAACTTTTGCCCCAAACTCTTACAGAAGCCAGAACCAGCTACCAAAGGGTTAGACATGGACAGATTGTCTATATTAACATTTTCTCCTAGAAACTAACAAGAATCCTAGGGAGAGAGCACTGGTCTGGGACGTCATAAGCCCTGGCTTCTGTCTCTGGCTTTACCCCTGGCTCTCCACATGACCTTAAGCAAGACACGTGATCTTCCTGGTGCAGGCTTCCTTTTCTGCTAAATGGAAATGACTTCATGTCATCATCATCACAGCTGACACTGAGTGAGGTTTCACTCTTGCAGATGCTGTGCTGGATGCATCATCATATTCACCCCCTAGTATTTTTTGAGATGGGCATTATTTTCATGATGAGGAGCCAGTGGGACAGTTGGTTAAGGGATATGTCCAAGGTCACACAGAGACACGTGGGCCTGGGTCTCAGGAGCAAGTTCATTTTCCCTGTGCTCTTAACTACTGTGACATACAGCCTCAGGGTCATTTTGTAAAGCTCAAACACAGATGTAAAAGTGTTGCACAATATAAATATAAATCACAACCCTCTGGACACATCTTAAAGAACATTCTTTATTCCTTCAAGAACATCCCAAGGAAACCATTCATAGAATCAGAGACCTCTGAGATAGGAAAGACCCTCAGTAAGCCATGTTTTGATTTCCCCTCCATTTGAACAGAATAATATGACTACTCAAATTATATAGATGAGGGTGGGCCACGATGGCTCAGCAGATAGAGTTCTCGCCTGTGCCTGCCATGCCAGAGACCCAGGTGCAATTCCGGGTGACTGCCCATGCAAAAAAAAAATCAAAAAAAGAAAAAAATTATATAGATGAGAACATAAAGGTCAAACAAGGGGCGACCAGCCTGGTCCCTCAGCTGGTAGGTGAGGAGAGAGACAGCCCTGGGCTCCTGGCTGCTAATGGAAGGTACAGAGATGGCAGAAGGCCCCTCCAACCAAAATGAAAACATTTCCACTCAATATCCATGTATGTCTTTTCTAACCTTAAAAAAATTTATTCACTACAAAGCTGGTCCATATTCAGTTTTAAATGTTGCTGGTTTTCCCCCAAAGGCTCTGTATCAGACAGGGTTCATAGCTGCAGACAAGAGAACTAACAGTGGCTAATTTAGGCCGAAAAGGGACTATTATAAAGACTCTCTGGGAGGGCTGCCGACTTAGAGGTCAGCTATCCAGGAATAATGTCTAATAAACACCTTAGAGCTGGGCCAGAATCAAAACCTTATCTTCCTACCAGGCCTGCAAGGCCGCAGGCCCTGCCCCTCCTTCCTCTGTAGCCTCCGCTCCTCCCCCCTCCCACTCATTCCCTGATGCACTGGCCTTGCTGTGCTCCAAACAATCCCAGCTCAGGCCTATGAACTTGCCGTTACCTGGTCCTGGAACAGATGTTCACATCGCTTGCTCCAGCACTTCACCCAGTGTTCTTCTCAAATGCTGGTCCTTAGAGAGGTCTTCCCAGACGGCCCTGCCACTCTAGCCCCCCTCCCTCCTGGCCTCTCCCTCATAGCACTTGCTGACATTTACTGTAACACGGTCTGTTTCCATCTCTAGAATGCAAGCCCCATGAAAGTAGGGACTTTGGTTGTTTTATTCCCTGCTATATATCCAGGGCCCAGAGCTGTGCGAGGTACATTTTTGGTGTTTAAAATATTTGCTGCATGGGCGGGCCACGGTGGCTCAGCAGGTAAGAATGCTTGCCTGCCATGCCTGAGGACCCGGGTTCGATTTCCGGTGCCTGCCCATGTTAAAAAAAAAAAAAAATTTGCTGCATATTCTATGAAGCAATGAACACATGAATGAACAGAAAACTTCAGCACAAACCAAATACTTGAGTTCCCTTGCCTACGCTGGAGGATTAGGGCAGTAACAGGAGTCAACTTGTGCTGCAGCTGCAGCTGTGCTGTCACCCTGCCCAGATTGTGATCCAGCCCTCCGGCTCCTACTCTGGAGGAGACCTGCATCTCCAAAGCTCCCCTGGCAGCCTCTGAAGCTTCTGGAACTTGTCTGGACTGTTGCCGTGCAGACAATGGAGGACCCTGCTTTCCCAGGGCCTCAGATAAATTGGGAAGCGATTTACCTAAAGTCCCCTTTCACCCAATAACTTGTTCAGCTCAGGGAGTGATGCTGATAAGCAAACACAGCCATATAGAGACTCACAGGGTCACACAAGGTAGGAGCTGGGTGGAGCTGTCAGGACCTGCCCTGTGCTCTGCAGATAACACAGGCCAGTGCAGAGGCAGCAAACCAACACTGGCTGTGTGACCTTGGAGAGTTATTTGGACACTGCTTTTCTCAGGTGCAAAATGGGAATAAAAGTACTACATTAGCAGTTAGTTTTTCCCCTGTTCTTTAAGGTATCAAATCAAACTCCATGACCTGATATTCAAACTAACATTGACACCAAAATCTGGTCAACCAACCTATACATTATGATCCCTCTTGGCTTCCCCAGCTAAGTTGCAAATCAGGCTCAGATGCTCTGCTCCTCACTCCCATGCCTGGAACAAGTATGCTCTTTTTTTCTCATCTGAATTTCCTAGAGGTCCAGGGGCAAGTCTCACCATATTCCCTGACTTAGGCTTTTCTGGGCACTCGATAGTCTAAGTATGTTGGGTTATTAACAGCCCGGAATGGAGTTCTGATTTTCCCACCATGACGTGAGATCCTTGTCTGTCCTTTCTTCTGCAATTCCCCTCTCCCCACCAAGTGTTAAATAAATGCAATTCCTGCCGACTTATGCAACCTACAGACAAGTGTTCAGTAAATGGACTGACAGACAGACAGAGGTAGGTGGAGAGACAGATGAAGAGATGGAGCAATATGGCAAATGTAGCAAAATATTAAAATTGGTGGACCTGAGTATTTGGGACGGTGGACAGGAGAATGTTGGAGTTCTTTGTGTGTGGTTTGTATTATTTTTGTAACTGTCCTGTAAATTTCAAAGTATTTCAAAATAAAAGATTTTAAATAAAATTCCTGCTGACTGGCTCACCCAAAGTTAGAAATCAACTAAAATGACCCAAACATCCACTCTATTTCCTAAGAGAATGAAAAAAAAAATACAGAAATTACTTAAATTGGATGCAAATGTGAGTCACTCCTAATTCTGTATGCTTGGGTTGGGTAGGAAAAAAAAAATTTCTATCTCCAACCCAGACTTGACAAGTAGAGGAACTTCCTATAAACAATGCATAGAATAAATCACAAGAACTAGTCTCACTTAAAGATTTCAGGAAGGAAAACACAGTTAAACTGAAAACTGTTAACTGTTGTTAAAAAAAACAAAAAACAAAACCAGCCCGGAAATGTTTTTAAGACTGTGTCTACAAAAGCCCTTTAGGGGCTGATTTGTCCTTCAACATATTCCTCAAAGAACCAGCTTTTACTAAAAACCAACAGTCTAATAGCAGAGCTTTGAGTCAAAAGCAGAGTGAAACTGGACACAGAGGTATAAGGCGATGAACCACGTCATCCGGAGAGCAATGGACAGTCACACCAAGCAGTACTGGCCGATGACCTGTGGCCATGAGGGCCGGGCCACAGGAAGTGAGACCACAGCAGATGGGCAGGCCCTTGCCCGGCTTTGGCTCCTGCCTGCTCCTCTCTCCCGTCCAGGCCTCTGCTTTCTCCGCCCTGCTGGCCAAAATTACCTGTAAAAAAGTCTGCACAATCCTCCACCCAAACCTAATTCCTCATTATTTCAAGGGAGACCTCAGGACTACCACTTTTCTTTCTATGTATGTTTTTTAATCAAGAATATTAAAGGACAGAACGTAGACAACTCCACTGATAAAGAGAAGAATTAGCTCTAATACCTTTTGATTTTAAACCTCAACCTATTAGATAGCTAACCATTTTGAATGCAGGTCTATATCTACACAATGAAAACGTCCCTTTAGATTTTAAACAACACTAATCTCGTTCTCCCCTTTTCTCTTTATTTTATTTTTATTATTATTATTTTTTTCACATGGGCAGGCACCGGGAATCGAACCCGGGTCCTCTGGCATGGCAGGCAAGCGTTCTTGCCTGCTGAGCCACCGTGGCCCACCCTTTTTTTTTTGAAAAACAACTCTTCCATTTCAGGCTTTAAGGCAGAGTCACAAACCTAAAAGCATATATATATATATATGAAAAGCATATATATGAATTTTCATAACATTACTCAGAATACCAAAAAATGGCAACAACCCAAACGTTCATCAACTGATTAAGGGATAAACGAAATGTGGCATATCTATACCAAGGTGTATCACTCAGCCATAAAAAGGAATGAAGTGCTGATAACATATAAGCTGCATGGATGTACCGTGAAAACATTATACTAAATGAAAGAAAAGTCACAGAAGAGCACATATTTTATGATTCTATTTATCTGATATGTCCAGAATACGCAAATGTATAGAGACAGAAAGCAGATTAGTCTCTGGTTGCTGAGCTCTGGGAAGAGGGTGGGGTAAGGGTGTGGGTGACAGCTAAGAGGCCTGAGGTTACTTTTGAGGGTAATGAAAATATTCTAAAACTGACTGTGGTGTTGGATGCACAGCTCTGTGAACATATTTAAGAAAACACTAAATTGTACATTTTAAAAGGGTTAATTGTATATTAATTATATCTCAATAGAGCTATTTAAAATAGACGAGGAAAAAACCGCAAGCACAAGTGAGTGGTGGGAGTGACCACTGTTTAAACCTGCCACTGAAAATGAATCCACAGTTCATGTGTCCTTCTGGCTATTTTCCCTGAGACGCCAGAGAATTTCTGAACAGAGACCCACCCTGGCCCCAAAGGAGTGCTCAGGAAGATGTCCCTGGTACAAAGGGAAAGCTGTACTTTCACTGACCACAGTTTAATTGTAACATTTTAAAACGTTAAGATGTCAGCAGGACTTACAATATGAATGATCTGATTTATAAGGTAACTGATTTTGACAATAACATAGTCTGAGGCTGAGGAAATTTCTCTTCCGTATCAGTTACCAGGACTAGGATGAGTCAGTCATGCTCAGGGATTTTAGGATTCATCAGTGTGGGCTTCCCAAACCTTCTGGGGCTGGGGCAGGACTCTGTCAAGTGGTTCCAGTTTATGGAGGTTATAGGTCTTTAAATGAACAGCAACAAAACAAACCCTGTATCAACTGGTAAAATTTTCATGTTGCCTGTAAGGCAAATTTTACCAGTGTGGCCCCACTATTCAGGTTAAATGAAATAGGAAAGAAAAACGGTATTATAATAAAATTCAGACAGTAAATTTACGAAGGAGATTGGGGATTACAACTTTTTCCCAGTAGCTTCACTCCATTCCTTTCCCGGATCACTGCAAGAACAAATGTGATCCACCCTCTGTCCATAGGTGAGCAGGAACACTTTCCAATAAAAGGCAAAAGCAGGGCTTCCAAGAGACAGAGACTCTGAGCTGCAACCCTGGTTTCCTGCATCTTAGCTTTGTCAGTGATTCAATCTCTGAGGCTTCGCGTTCCACGTCTGTAACAGAGACTAATAGTACCTATTTCCGCAGATTTATATGAGGATTATGCGGCAGCAGAGCATGGTGCCTGATGCATAGCAGGGCTCGACGTGGCTCTTTTACCACATTTTTGACTGTATTAGAGAGCAAACCCATAGCCATGAAGTAAAAAATAAAAGCACAATTTAAGAGGTGGAAGAAAGGACCTAAATTTTAAATGAAATACATAAGTTTAAAATATTTTTTAAACCAATAATTTTAGGGAAAAAAAAAAAAACCCAAACACTAAAAGGAATACTTAAATACTACCTGTCCCCAATCATGGTAAACTCCCCGGAGACCTGAAATGATGACGTAACATTAAAGATGTATATGTCTGTGATTCCATGGAGGGAGCCTCAGATACAAACAGTGCAGCACAGAGTCTTGGGGAAAAAGTAGGCGCAATGTGGAGGTGAAGGGCAAGGGGACCTCAAGTTTTCTGAAATGAAAGACTCGTAACACTAAATGAAAGAACATGCCAAAGAAACCTGGTCAGGCAGGGTCCTAACGGGGCTGAAGTAAGGGAAGGACAGCATTAAACCTAGCAAATGATGAAATTCAGAGTGGGTCCTTGCAAGACCCCTCACTAGAACACCAAAAAGCTATAGTTATTAGATTTCAAAGAGGGGTCAAATATGAAAACTCGGAAAGATTCTGAGCATCCTGCAGCTACTTATGGAATATTTATGGAATGTCTGTTATGGACCAGACACTGCTCTAGGACCTGGGTATAGAACAGTGAATATAAGAACGGCAAAGTCCCTATTTTCATGGAACTTCCTTCTAGTGGAGAGGGAGAACAACAGAAAAGGTGGTAAGTGCTATCCGGGAGAAAAAGTAGGGTAGAGGTGATAGAGAGCGATGACAAAGTGACTGGTATTCACTTGTACTTACTGATCATCAACCTCACACCAGGTACTGTGCTAGGGATGCAACTGGGGCAAACCACAGACATGTTCCCAGCCCATATGGAATACTCGTGTATGTAGGAAAAACATATATTAATCAATCAACCACTCAAATTGACGCAAAAACGTTAAACTATAACTGTGATAGCAGAATGGCACACAGAGCATATGAGAACATTCCAGGGAGGCACAAACTTATCTGGGACCTCAGGGTAGGACTGAGATGGAATGCAGGGAGAGGCATCCCTGGTACAGTCAACACCATGTGCAAAGCCTGGGTCGTGGACAGCAAGCGGAGTGGTGAGTGAGGGGGCAGGAGAAGGGAGGAGAAGGCAGGCAGGCAGTTCAAGCAGGGCACTCCCAGCCCCAGCCGGGGTTTGGTCCTTATCTTCTGAGAACTGGAGCACCACAACAAGGGCCCTATGTAAGGAGCGATGTGGCTGGACTTGCGTTTTTAAAAGATTTATCCTGTTAATTGGCTGAATAAATGATTCGCACACCCCCACCCCCGCCAAAGATGTCAATGTCCGAATCCCTGGAACCTGTGAACGTTACTTTACATCGCAAAGGGGACTTTGCTGATTTGAGTCAAAGATCTTGGCATGGGGAGATTGTCCTGGATTATCTGGGTGGGACCACTGAAATCTCAAGGATCCTTATAAGGAGAGGGAAGAAGAGCGTCAGAGCGATGCAATGTGAGAAAGACTTGATAAGCCACAGTTGGCTTTGAAGATAGAAGACGGGGCCAAGAGCTGAGGAACATAGTTGGCCTCTAGAACCTAGAAAAGGAAAATAGATTTTTCCCTTAGAGCCTTCAAAAAGAACACCTGGACTTTAAACCAGTGGAACTAGTTTTGGACTTCTGACCTCCAGAACTATAAGATAAATTACCACTACATTTACAGTAATTTGCTACAACAGCAATAGAAAACTAGTACACGCTGGCTGCTGTGAAAACACAGACTGGAGGGAAGGAGAATGGGAGGAAGGGACCAGTTCAGGCACCACTGAAGTGTTTTTCAGGTGAGAGATGTGAGAGCCTGTTCCACAGCGGTGGCAGTGCAGGTGGAGGTGGAGAGGAGTAGCAGCATTGAGGAATCCCAGGAGGGGAAAGAATTAGCCAGTCAAAGGTCTTGCTGCAGTCTGGGAGGTGTTGTTGGAATGCCAGCGCAGGTCTCTTTCAGGCCCAGGACCTGGCTAGAGCCCAGCACCCTTTGTGCAGGAAGCTCACACTGGGGCTGTAAGACCACTCTCAAATGGGGATACCATTTGTTCGCTCAACACTAACCTGTCTACTCCATCCCTACAAGGGAGGTCCAGAGCAGTCTCTGGGAACAAGCTGTAAGAAGTAACACACTGGGAGAATTTTTACTAGGCAAATGTAGCAATTATCTCTGCCCAGCATTAGACCATGTATTGAACTTTTTTTTCCTGAAAAGAGAGATTTTGTACTCCTGAAAAGATATCCACATTTAAATACACACATCTCTAACCCAGGTAATATAGAACCAAAATTATATCCAACATCCAACTGAGAAGTCTCATGGTCAGTTGAATAATCCAGAAATTAAAGAGAAACTTTTAGACATTCTCTCAGTATCTACTCCATTTCTCTTCAATGACCCAGACTTGGCTCTTCCTAATAGGGCTCTTAGGAAGAAAAGTCAATACAAATGATTTAAAATAATTTTAGAAATAGTCTCCCTACTATATTAAAAAAAGTTTAAATGTATACTAACAAAGACCAAGTAGAAAAGATGCCTTGGATTGTACTAAGGACTGACAAGGATGCCTTTGGGAACTGTTGTGCTTTGAAACTGTATATACCCCAGAAAAACATGCTCCTAAACTTAATCCATTCGTATGGGTGCAAACCCATTGTAAATAGGACCTTTTGAGGAGGTTACTTCAGCTAAGGGGTGGCCCAATTAAATCAGGACAGATCTTAATTCTACTACTGGAGTTCTTTATAAGCAGAATGAAATTCAAACAGAGAGGAAACAGCCAGAAGCTGAACATCAACAGAACCCGGAACAGAAGGGAAAGACCAGGAGACACCGCCAAAAATGTCACGTGACAAGCTAAGGCCCAAGGATTGCTAGCAGCCAGCACCAAGACACCACAGCCTTTGGGGAGAAAGCCATCACCTTGATCAGTGCTTTGATTTGGACTTTCTTTTAGCCTCAAAACCATAAGCTGATAAATACCCATTGTTTAAGCCAGCCCATTGCATAGTATTTGCTTGAGCGGCCAAGTAAACTAAAACAGGGTGCTGGTTTGAATCTGTTATACACCCCCAGAAAAGCTATGTTGTTCTAATCCAATCTTGTAGGGGCAGACCTAGTGTTGGCTGGGACCTTCTGATTAGGTTGTTTCCATGGAGATGTGACCCACCCCATATAAGGTGGGTCTTAATCCTTTACTGGTGTCCTTTTAAGAGAGCTCAGGGAGACAGAGAGTTCAGAACGAAAAGGCCCTGGCAGAAGCTAAGAGAGCAAGAAACAGCCAGAGACATTTTGGTGACAGTCATTGAAACAAGAACGAAGAGAGAAGGGCCAACAGGCGTTGCCATGTGCCTTCCCACGTGACAGAGGAACCCGGATGTCAGCAGGCTTTCTTTCAAGAAGGTATCTTCCTCTTGATGCCTTAATTTGGATATTTTCATGGCCTTAGAACTGCAAATTTGTGATAAATCCCCATTGAAAAAGCCAAACCATTTCTGGTATACTGCATTCCTGCAGCTTTACTGAGGCACCCCTGCGGTTTTTCAGCAAGTCAGAAGGACCTAACTGGATTATTTATAAGTAAAACTTTTATTTGTCCACACTAGGATTAAATTGTGTAATGGGAAAACAAAGGGGAGGGAGGGGAGACCTCATTACATCATGGTCTTTAGGAGGCAGAGTTAGTCCTACTATTGTACCACAACCTTCACTACAATGCTGTTTTCTCTTCCTCTTCCTCCTTCCAGGTCTCACATGGCCAGCAGGCCCAGGCTCAGCACCCCCTCCCCATCACATCAGTGCACTGTATATCCAAGACGGCATCTGCATCATCTGTTCTTGTGATCTTCACAAAACCCATGGGAGGCAGGTAGGACAATTTTCAGATTCCAACCGAACAGATGAGGAACCTGAGCTAGACAACAGTGACAGGACTTGCCTGAGGACACACAACTAGTAACAGTGGAGCCTAGAGGGTAGGAAGGGATGCCTGGGCTACCTTTCTTCCACAGCCTCCCCTCATTACAACTTCCCTAGCCACAACAGTCTTTTTTAGCCTATATTCCTGTTTCCTCCTTCTGCATCTTTCCCTTTAGTCTTATTCCCACAATATTAAGATTATTTCATCCACCTAACTGGATTTTAAAGCATGTAAGGACACAGGAATGCCTGCAGATGGCAAAATACTAGGCAGTCCTGTTAGAGGTGGAGCAGATTAACTAAAAGAAATACACTCATATGTAGTAACCCTTTTTTCTGCTGATAAAGTGATATATTTATTATTAGAAAACACAAAAATCTCATGTAGTCTCAAACATTAGAGAGAATCCATTTGAAAATATTTTCTTCTAGTCTTTTTCTAATTATCTTGGTATATAACTTCTCTTTTTGTCATACTAGCACAAACGGCGATTTTTCTCCCTCACTCGATCAAAAAATTGGAAAACAATTGAATAGGGGAATAACTGTCTCATTACGTGAGTCGGTATTAGAAATGTCACAAATGTGTTTCACCTAGAATTACCCTGCATCTCCTGAAATAATCTCATGTGGGAAACATGCCTTAGAATAAATTCCTGGAAGTGGAATTACTGGGCTAAAAGGTATGGGCATTTAAAAAAACTTTTGTTACACAGAGTCCAAACACCAGCCAAGTTAGTTTTATCAATTTATGTCCTCATATTTATATTCTGTGTGTCCATTTTACTCCACCCTCATAAATACTAAGTATTATAAACAAAAATATTAAAATGTCATAATTTTAAACTTTTTTTTTTTTTGGCATGGGCAGGCTCTGGGAACAGAACTCGGGTCACTGGCATGCCAGGCAAGAATCCTGCCACTGAGCCACCATTGCACCACCCAATTTTAAACATTTTAATGCAAAATATTCAGCAGCTGAATTCTCAAGGGCTATTTTTAACTGTTTTAGCCAGTCTTAGCCTCAGTGAGTGGTAAGTTTATACAAACTGATAATGCACTTGGTTTAACCAAGCTAAAGTAAATGCAGTAAAACATGAGGAAGTGACTTTAGCATTTGCAAAATGCTTCAGAATGTTTTTGTGCCAGCAAAGGTCAAACAAGGATCGGGACAGCATGGACTCCAAGTATACTTTTGAGAAATAAGAAACCTGGAGACGTGAGTTTTCAGTGACTCAATGAAAATGATAAAAGAAACACGTTTAAATCTTCCTATCCTGGTGTGAGGGGTCACTGCATAAATAGGTTGCAGATTAATGCAACTGTTAAGAAAATATTTTTAAAATAGAAAAAGAGAAATGTATTTGAAGCATGAAAAAATTTTAAACAATCGGAAGGTTGCAGATTATTTCAACAATTTCTGGGCCAAAATCCTACATGTATGTGCCTATGAGGAAAAGTGGGTAGAGTGGGAAGAAGTAACGATATACAAAAAAGTTTATTATATCTGGAGGCAAGTTATAGATTCTGATTAATTTTTGTCATTTATAGGAAAAAATAAGCTTGTCCATGTTTAAGAACTTAATGATGACCCCTAGTAAGATACAGAATTGCCAAGCCACTAAATAAAAAGGAGTGAAGTGAGCAGGGGGACAAAGACACCTTGATCAATACAGACAAAGACATAAAGGGAAAAAAAAAAAGAGAGAATTCCTGATAAATATAGGGCAATACAGGATGTCAGAAAAAGAGCATACTTATCAGTGATCAAAATAAATATGGATGAATTAAATTCCACTATTAAAAGGCCAAGACTTTTAACCTAAGTGCCCTTCATGGAGAATGGATAAGTAAATTATAGCCTCTCATCTTAGTTGAAATATACAGATCCATGTGTGTGTATGTGTGTACGCCAGAAAAAGAGGTTAATGATTTATACAACAAAAAGAATAAGTTATACAAAAACTTCTGTATAAGCATAGAAAGGGTCCAGAACACACGCACTAATTTAGTAACCATGGTTGCCTAACTGTAGTATTAGAGGAGGCAGAAGTGGACTTTCTTATCTCACATTATGAGTATCTACATTGTCTGAATCTATTACAAATAGCATGTAACCAAAGAAATGAGAAAAAACGAGATAATACATATAAGAATAGAATCAATGAAATAAAAGACAAAAAAACAGGATAGGAAATAAACATAGGTAACAAAACTAAAAGTATTTCTTTGAAAATAAACAAAAGTAGCAAAACTGATTAAGAATAACTGACAGACGATGGAAAAGATAAGACTATAAAGAGGAAGATAAGACAAATACAACAGATACTTAAAATCCTATAAAATAAAAACTGTATGAAAAATGTGAAAACATGGATGAAATGAACACATTTTTTTAAAACAAAATTATCAAAACTGGCACAAAAAGACAGAAACTGTAAATAACCATTTAAGAAAAGTAAATAATTAAAAAAAAAATCTCTCTCTTTTAAAGCCTCAGGCCTGGAAGGCTTTACACGTGCATTTTAACAATTTCCAAAATGTGTCAGGAATATCCTTGACAAAGGATGACAAAGGATATCATCCACAAATTAACATCACATAATCAGATAATCTCTATCTTGAGTTACAACGGAAAACAGAAAAAAGAGAAAACATTGCCCAATTTCATGTTACTATAATCTTGATATCAGTACTGGATATGGATCATATAAAAAAGAAAACTACATCTCAGTTTCACTTATAAACATGAATGCTAAATTCCTAAATAAAATATTAGCCAGTCAACCCAAAAGTTATTAAGATATATCATGATAAAGTACAATTCATTCTAATAATGCAGGAATGGTTCAAAATCAGAACATCTATCACTGAATTCACTACATTAATGGATTGTGGAAGAGGTTACTAGTGCCTACCCATATTCTGTTCTCTTACCCCTGGGAACACCACCAGACAACATTTCCCAGGCACCGAGCAACAGGGTGAACCATGTTTTGCCATGTGAGCAGCAATTATGTTTGACATGTCCGGCCAACACGGACTGTGAGGGCCCAGCAGATGGTGAAGCAACTGGTTGGAAAGAGCCCAGGTACCTGAATGATTAAGTGTAGAAGAGCCCACTGTTTCACCAATCCCCACTGGACTGTGAAATGAGTGAGATATAAAGCTTTATTGATTTAAGACAATGAAATGTTGGGGCTATTTGTTATAAGTAACTAGCATTATATACCCTGATAATATATGGGGAAAAAATCACTCGATTATCTCACCAGATGCAGAAAGAGCATTTGACAAAGTTCAATACCAATTCATGATGAAATCAAAGAAGAATATCCTTGACAAACGGTGATAAAGGATATCATCTACAAATTAACATCATTCTTAATAGAGAAACTCTATTACTTTGAAAGAAACGAACAAGATAAAGATAACTGCTATCACCACCATTTAATAGAATACCAGAGGCAGTAAGCCACTATGAGATAATAAAAAGGAAAACAAAGTATAAAGATAGAAAGGAAAAAACAAACTTGTTAAAATTTGCAATTGATAAAATCATTTTTCTAAAATCTTCAGAAAACCACTAAATGAAGATGAGTTCGGAAAGGTACTTGAATATGTGAGCAACCTAGAAACAATCAATTGCATTCCCCTACTGTGAGCAATAATCAATTTAACAAGGGTGGAGCTGAGAGGGAGGGGAAGGGAGGGGAAAGGGGAGGAGAGAGAGAGAAAGAGAGAGAATGAGAACGTGTAACAGAAAACAAGTAACAAAATAAGTTAAAATATATAATCGTAATGTTATTGAATCTAGGCACTCTCTTAATAAAGAATGCATAAGGACATGAAAAATTTTAAATGCTATTAAAGTACAGAAAAGAAAGCATGAATAAATGGAGCAATTAACCAAATTCATGGATATGATGACACTGAAAGATATTAATTTTCCCAGATCAATTTATAATTTCAATTCAATTCAATCAAAATTTCAGGGAGACTTTTTTTGAACTTTCCAAGCAGATTTTTAAAAGTTTACAAAAGAATAAAAGTCCATGACTTGCTAAGAAGAGTCCAAAAAAGAACAAAAAGGTAGATATTGAGGCATATTACAAAGCCATATTAATAAGAACAAAGACTAATTGGATTAAAGATGCAAATGTGGAAGTAAAAACTTTAGAATGAACAGAAGAAAGTATGGGTAAATATATTTTTAAATGATTTCTAAGTGGGTGTGTAGGTTTGAAGCTATTATGTACCCCAGAAAAGCCACGTTTTAATCCCGATCCAATCTTGTGGGGGCAGCCGGGTTTTTAATCCTGATTCAATACTGGAGGGTGAAAACTTTTGACTAGATTATATCCACAGAGATGTGGCATGCCCAATTGTGAGTGTGACATTTTGATTAAATGGAGATGTGACTCCCCCATTCAAGGTGGGTCCTGATTAGTTTACTGAAGCCCTTTAAAAGGGGAAACATTTTGAAGAAACTTCAGAGCTGACGACAGAGCAGATGCTTGGAGAACATTTGCTTCAGAGCTGACTGAGACACAGGCAGAGCTCATGAGACATCACCATGTGCCTTCCTTCCCATGAGATGCTAAGCAAGCCAGAACCCAAACCTGGGTCTTGGAGAGCTAAGTGAAAGCCCACAGATGCTTAGAAAGGAAACCACTGGCATTGGAAGCTGGAAGCAATGGAATCAGGAACAAGGGCCAGCCACATGTCCTCCCAGCTACAAAGGTTTTCTGAATGGCATGAGCCTTTCTTGAGTTAAGGTAACAGCTTGTTGGTGCCCGAATTTGGACATTTTCGCAGTCTTAGAACTGTAAACTTGTAACATTAAATTCCTTTTTAAAAGTCATTCCATTTCTGATATATTGCATTCTGGGAGCTTAACAAACCAATACAGTCAGCAAAGATTTATTAAATGAGATATAAACAGGATCGACTAAGAGGCGAAAATGATGGTTACAACTACATAAAATGTAAAGGAGAAGTGTACCAGATCTAATATAAGAGCTAAACTATAAACCTCTTAGAAGAAAACATAGGAGTAAATCTTCATGGTCTTAGGTTAGGCAAAGAGTTCTTAGATATGACACCAAAAGTAAAAGTGATGAAAGAGAAGACTGATAAATTTTATTTAGACAAATTTTTAAAATTTATGCTTCAAAGAATACTATCAAGTGAAAATATTTGCAAATCATATGACTGATAAGGGAATTTTTCTATAAATAACTCATACAACTTAATAATAAAAAAGGAAAATACCCAATTTAAAAATGGGCAAGGGATCTGATAGACATTTCTCTAAAGAAGACAGACAAATTGCCAACAAGCACAAAAAACAATGCACAACATCATTACCTATCAAAAAACGGCAAGTCAAAACCACAATTAGATACCATGTCACACCCACTAGGATGGTTATAAGAAAAATGTTAGACAATAGCAAGTATTACTTGGCAAAGATATAGAGGAACTAGAATCCTCATGCACCGCTGGTGGGATTGTAAAATGGTACCACTGCCTTGGAAAACAGCTTGGTCATTTCTCAAAACATTAAACATAAAATTACTGTATGACCTAGCAATTCCACTACTATCTACATACCCAAGAGAACTGAATACCTACGTCTACATGAAGACTTACACATGAATGCTCATAGCAGCATTATTCATAATTGCTAAAACACGGAAACAATACAGATGTCCATCTACTGATAAATGCATAAATAGAATGCAGTACAGCCAGACAATGGAACATTATTCAGTCATAAGAAGGAATGAAGTACTGATGCATGCTACAACATAGGTGAACTGCAAAAACACCATGCTAACTGAAAGAAGCCGGTCACAAAGGACCACATATTGTATGATCCCATTAATATGAAATGTCCAGAATAGGCAAACTATAGAGACAGCATAGCATATATATTACTGATTGTCTAGGGTGAGGTGGGGAATGAGGAGGGGTCATTGTGGAGAAATGGGAAGTAACTGCTAATGGGTATGGGGTTTGGTTTGGGGTTGATGAAGATGTTCTAAGGTTGATTGTAGTGATGGTTGCACAACTCCATGCTACACTAAAAAAACAGTGAATTGGTATACTTATTTTATGATATATGAATTATATTTCAATAAAGCTATTATAAAAAAATAAGACAAAGAAATATAAAAACGGGCAAAGGATGCGAATAGTCACACTTCTGAAGAAGACATACAAATGGCCAAAAAGCACATGAAAAGATGCTCAACATCATTAGTCATCAGGGATATACAAATCCAAACTACAATGAAGCATTTATTTCATACCTATTAGAATATTATTTGTTAAAAAATAGACAATAACAAGTATTGATGAAGATATGGAAAAATTGAAAACCTTATCCATTGCTTGTGGAAATGTAAAAATGGTGCAGACACTGTGGAAAACAGTCTGGCAGTTCCTCAAAGGTTGAACATAAGATACAGCAATTACATTCCTATCTATATACACAAAAGAACTGAAAATGTGTTCAGACACAAAAAAATATGCAAATGTTCATAGAATTATTCATCATAGCTAAAACACAGGAGCAACTCATACGTTCATCAACTGATGATTAGACAAAATATGATATAACAGAATATTATTCAGACACAGAAAGTACTAACACATAGTACAATATAGGTGAACTTCAAAATCATTATAAGTGAAAGAAGCCAGTCACAAAAGCCACATATTATATGATCCTATGTATATGAAATATCCGGAAGAGGCAAATCTGTGGAGACAGAAAATAGCTTAGTGGCTGCCTAGGGCTGGGAAAGGGGGAGTGAGGGAGAATGGAGAGTGACTCCTAAGTAGATTTACATTTAGCAACATGGATTAGCAACATAACACTGAAGGAAAAAGACAAAGAGCAAATAGCACAATCATGTTTACTTAGTAAGTCAACACAAACAAAACATGACAGATTTCAAAGCTGATTTCTAAAGATATAATGAAGGTGGTTTAGAAGGACAAACAAATATGCCAGCGTGGCTAAGTTTGTGTGTGTGTGTTGGGGGAGGGAATGGGGAAGAAAGGAAAGTGTTGGGAAGGAAATGCACATAACAAAACGAAATCAAAGAGAGACTCTCAACAGGCCAAGTATCATAGTGTGCCATGAACCAGGGAATATGAACAATTCATTTCTGTGGCCCTGAAATCCCACGGAAAATAAAATCCCACGCATTAAAGGCCTTATGGGTAAACTGCATACATCTTTTGGGGAACCAGGAAGCAGGATGCGCCCCAAAAACAGAAGCCTAGCACTCTACAAACGGATACTTGACCAGGGGCAAAAGTCAGGCGGCACTCATCTTTCCTGCAATGCTGGTAGCGGACAGAATGCTTCGCTGGTCCGGGAAGGACTCAGCCCCTGACCATTTACTCTACCCCGTGGTTGGGGCCCCTGAGGAGTGAGTCCCTGACTTCACCTGGGCAGGAAGTGGGGAGGGGACGGCACCCTGGCTTAGCTGCTCCTCCTGCCTATGACCACCAGAGAAGGGGTACCAGCCTGACAAGTCAGGCCACACCAGGAAGGCACCCCAGGTGCATTCAGGTGCGACAGATCTGGGAAACTACAAAGCTCAACTCATTATGGGAGGGTTGGGGCCGAGTGGGGAAGGCGTCTGAGGTCAGAAGGGGCAGATAGTGGGCTCAGGACAGGCCCGCCGGCACCTGTGCGCACAGCGGGCGTGACGCGCCCCCGTCTTGCCTTATCGGAGTGTGGGCTCCTAGGCGCGCCCGTCCGGGGCCTCTCAGGCTAGAGGCCCAAGGCCACGCAGACCCCGTGGCCCGGCGGCTCAGGCCTTCCCGGGCCCGGCACCGCGCTCCCCCTGCCCGGCCCGCCTCAGTCCACAGCCTGGCGTCCCGCCCGCCCGGTCCGCAAGGCGGAGCCCGCGAGGCAACCGGGAAGGGGCAGCCCTTACCTCGCTCCAGGCCGGAGCCGGCGGCCTCCCCTGCGCCCCTCGCCCGTTGGAACGGCAGCGGCGCCAGCCCTGGACACGGCCACTTTCATTTTCCTCAACGATACCGGCAGGAAAGCGAAAGCGAAAACCACGGGGAGGCGGCCCCCCCCACCCCCGTGCACTGAGGGCTCAGTGCACGCGGCGCGAGTGGGGGCGCGCGGGGCGCAGCCGCGGGCGGGGGCTCCGGCATCGGGCGTGCGTGCGGCCAGCGGGCGGCGCTGAGGATGGAGTCCGCGACCCTCCGGGAGTCCGCAGCAGCAGTCGCCGGGCCCCGTCGGCCTCGGCGGGGGTCAGGGCCGGGCAGCCTAGCAGCGAAAGGAAACGGGTGAGCGGCGGCTCGGACGCCGTTTCCCCCGCGGCGGGTCATTCAGCGCCTCCCTGGGCCTGGTGGCGGGCGGCGCTGGGACCCGGCCCGGGCGCCCTGGAGGCGCACAGCGAGAACTGCGGTGGGGTTTGCGCTCCGAGGCGAGGGGCGGGCGCGTCTCCCAGGGCCAGACACGCATACCGGCCCCTCTGCCACGCACACGCCAGGGTCGCTTCTAAGACCTTGGTCCCTAACCGTGAGGTACCAGAAGCATCATCCTGGGTCGGGGGAGAAGTAAAAAGTCAGTGACGTCGGTGAAATAGGAGACCCGTCATCTGGTTAAAAAAAAAAAAAAAGAAAGAAAAGAAAAATCAAACTCGCTTCAGATTTCAGCAAACCCAAGGTTTTGATTCCCTAGTATAAATTGTACTCAGCGGATACCCAAGGATTTCGAGATTCCAGATTCAAGCCCCGGCTGGGTACTTTTGGCAAAATACTTAATTCTGTCCCTTGAACGATGGGGATAATAATCATAGAGTTGTAGACAGATGATGTAAGGGAGAAAATACTCGATAAACTATTAGACTCTAGGGTGAGTTCCTGGAGAGCAAGGAAGTTTGATAGACATTCTCGGAAAGTTGGTTAAACTGGAGATGTCTCATTGATAATAGGATACTTTTTCGAAGTTTGGCCTGTGTTATCTTGACTTAGAAGGATTGAGGGGATGATTTTGAAATCACCTCAAACTTAGACTGCCAGTTAGCTCCTGTAATTATGTCACTGGACCAGAGTCTTGTTCAAGCTGAGTACTGCCAAAAAGTTGGATGGAAGTCCCAACACCACTGTCCAGCATCAGCCACCGAGACCTGAAAATACTTTTACAAGAATTTTTACCAACTTGCTTTTGAAAAATATTGGCAAGACTCCACATTCCACAGTTTGCTGTATATGTGTGTGTGTGTGTTTGCTGTAGAACAGTCTTATAATTGGAACAGAAAAACAAAAAATGTTAATCTAGAACAGGAAGATAAATAAACTGATTTGCCCCCAGTCACTTTGGTTTGCCTGTTTGGAATTCTGGCACATTCCCTGTATGACAGAGGCCTTGATCTGTGACTGATGTAGTAGCTAACTGTACTTGCAGCATTTTCCTCAAGAGCAGGTGGGAAAGTGAAGCAAGCCCAGGGATGACCTTAGAAAAACGTACTTTTTTTCCGCTTTCAGAAGTGGATGCATTTGGTCTGTAGTATGGAGGGAAAAAAATCAAAGGCAAGACTTGGAGCCTCTTCCTCATTGCAGGACATTGACTCCATGAGAGCAAAGTAGAGCTAAATCTGTTTCTGCATAAAAAGTTGTTCAGGAAAATAAAGATCAGAAAAGAGGGAAAAAGACATGAGAAGATAAAGCCAAATCCTGGGTACCTTTTATAGATGTTACACATGTGGACAGAGAGGTGCCAGGAGGCAGAAGCTGGCCTGGCGTCCACCACTAGGTTATCTTAGTTTGAATGAGCTGCTATCACAGATACCACGAACTGGTTTTGGTTTAAACAACAGACTTTATTAGCTCATGGTTTTAGAGACAGAAGTTCCAATTCAAGGTGGAGGCCAGACCTGCTCTTTCTCAGGGTTGGTGGCAGTTCTCTGTCACATGACAATGTCCTTTCCTTTCTCCCTACTCTTCCAATTTCTCCTTTCTTCTGGCTTCTGGCCATTCCCTGTGGCCTTCTCTTAACAAATTCTCCAGTAATCCGGAGTAAGGCCCACCCTGGTTTGGGTCACTATATCTTAACTAAAAATAGCCTCTTCAGAAGGTCCTGCTTACAATGGGCTCACACCCATAGCAATGCAGATTAAGATTAAGAACGTGTCTAAATCTGGGTATTCAATTCAGTTCACCACAAAGGTGATTTCCTAAGGTTCAGGTTTGGTCCTCTACTTTATGGGCTCAAAAGTTTAATCTGTGCGTATTCCAGAGTTCCAGAGCTGATTATCATGGTGGTATAGAATAAGAATGCCAATTTATTAGTTTGCATTAATAAGAACTGAATTATTATTATTTGCTAAGTACATTACACACATCGTCTCATCATCTCCCTACAGATATGCTGTGTATTATTATCTATTTTTCAGATAGGGAAAACAAAGATTAAGGAAATCCCAAGATCACACAGTTAGTATGTAAGTGGTAGAGCCAGGATTTGAGTCAAATCCATCTAGCTCCAAAACCTGATACTTAACCATTACTATAATCCATCTAGCTCCAAAACCTGATACTTAACCATTCCTGTTAGAAGCAAAACTGCCAGAAACACTGTGCATTTGAGGTTGCCTGCTGAATACATACTCTTGTAGCTCTGCAGTCTGGGGACCCTAACTCTCAGAAGGTGACTTGGTGAGCCAGCAGTTAGAATCAGAAGAGTGGATTATCTGACCTAAATGTTTAATGATACTCGGTTTGGGCAGCCTTGTGTCTTTCTCCACAACACAAGTCAAACAACATGCTGGCCTGGGTGGCCCTTCTCCCTGGAATGGTACCTGGTGGTCTCGGCCTGTGTCACCAAGGGTCTCTTTATTATGCTTATGTAGCTGCCCCTCCCCTTTTGGATAGAGCAAGACCTGACACACTGATATTATTGTTAGGCCTCACAGGTTTTAGAGCCTTATGTCTCTATGGAAATATTTTGCATATCTTTGCTCTGATTGGTTAATTTATTATTTAGTTTTCAAAGGGCAACTTTCTTTCCCAACTTTTTGAGGGCATCTCACTTTCTTTCCCTTCCTAGTCTCCTGACCTTCAAACCCTAGAACAAAATACAGAGGAGCAGAAAATTATGTAACAAATATTTGTGTATTCAGGCCTGTAATGCAGGCAATGAAGACCCCAAAAAAGCAAAAATTCAAGTCCAAGGTCAGCTCTCAGAAACTTTACCATGTTACCACGGGGTGTGGGATGGAAGTGGTGGGGATCATGTAACACAACCAGAGAACAATATAAATGGAACAAATGAGTGGTGTAAGTAGCATCTAAGAAAGACAGAATTTACTGGTTAGAAAGGAAAGCCACCTGGTATGGGATTCAATTTAAAAATCAAGTATTTTAACCCTTTTAAATACTTTATTCATTCAACAAGTGTTTTGTGGCAACTGCAAAATGCAGGTACCCTGCTATGTTGGGGATTCAATAATGAGCAAAATAGACATGTTCTCTGTCCTCAGGAAACACAGTTAAGTGGGGTTGTTAGCCAACCAAATAATCAGTCAAATATAGAACACCATTCTAGCAGTCACAAAGTGGATTTGATGCTATGAGAGGAAATAAGTATTTAACTTTTGTCTGGGGTTCAGAGAAGGCTTCTATAAAGCAGTGAGTTTTTGAGCTGAGAGCTAAGGTAGTTAATTGGGTGATGGGGCATGAGGTTGGAGAGGTTCTTTTATTTTTATTAAACATAACAACATACAAACACAGACATTCTTACCATATGATCATTCCATTCTTGACATATAATCAATAACTCATAATATCAAAACATAGTTGTATATTCATCATCATGATCATTTCTTAGAACATTTGCATCAATTCAGCAAAAGAAATAAAAAGGAAACAGATAAAAATTCATATTTTTTACCATATCCCTTACCCTCCCTTTCATTGATCACCTGCATTTCAATCTACTAAATATTTTAACATTTGTTCCCCCATTGTTTATTTATTTTTAATCCATATATTTTACTCGTCTGTCGATAAGGAGATAAAAGGAGCATCAGACACAAGGTTTTCAGAATCACACAGTCACACTGTGAAAGCTGTATCGTTATACAATCATCATCAAGAAACATGGCTACTGGAACACAGCTCTACATTTTCAGGCACTACCCTCCAGCCTCTCCATTATACCTTAACTAAAAAGGTGATATCTATATAATGTGTAAGAATAACCTCCATGATAACCTCTCTAATCTGTTTGGAATCTCTCAGCCATTGACATTTTATTTTGTCTTATTTCTCTCTTCCCCCTTTCGGTTGAGAAGGTTTTTGAGTCCCAGCTCATTCCAGGATTTCTGTCCCATGTTGCCAGGAAGGTCCACACCCCTTGGAGTTGTGTCCCACGTAGAGAGGGGGAGGGCAGTGAGTTTGCTTGTTGTGTTGACTGGAGAGAGAGAGAGGCCACATCTGAGCAACAAAAGAGGTTCTCTTGGGGGTGACTCTTAGGCCTAATTTTAAGTAGGCTTACCTATCCTTTGTGGGGTTAAGTTTCATATGAACAGACTCCAAGACTGGGGACTCGGCCTATTGCTTTGGTTGTCCCCACTGCTTGTGAGAATATCAAGAATTCTCCACTTGGGGAAGTTGGGTTTACCCCCTCTCTCACCATTCCCCCAAGGGGACTTTTCATGCATCTTCTTATTCAACTCTTCTATATAGTAAATAGAGATATTTACTTCTGCTTTTTGAGATTGGCCCTGTCTTTTGCATGCTGTTGTGTTGATATAAAGTGGGGGTATTCTCTGATAAAGTGGGGGTATTCTCTGCCCACAATATGTGAGGCTGGTTATTTTTCTTCTTTTGCTAAGATGTAAATTGTAAGGGATGGTGATTTTGCATCTTACCCACTTTAAGGTAGGCTGAGAGAATTAGAGTGCTTAAGGAAGCACCTTGCAGTCTCAGCAAATCTGGGCTTTGTTCTCTCTCTCTCTTTCTCTCCTTGTCTCTTTAATTTCCTACATGTGGGGTTTAAGAGTGATGGTAGATAATTCCGTGAAACACTCTCACTTTGGGCTCGTTCAGTTTAGCGCCTGTGAACTCTCATTTATTTATTGATTAGAAATCTTTGTTCTTTTAAATTAAGATAAAATTCACCATTATAAACTTTTTTTTTGTATCTTCTATGGTGGGGGTCACATTTCATTCTTTTTGCATGTCAGTATCCCCTTATTGCAGTACCATTTGCTGAATTTTTGTTTAGTTTTTCATTTGTTTGCTTGTTTGTTTGTTTGGGAAGTGCATGGACCAGGAATCAAACCCAAGTCTCCCATCGGAGGCAAGAATTCTACCACTGAACTACCCTTGCAGCCCCATTATACACATTTCAAAGTGTACAATTCAGTGGCTTTTAGTCTATTCATAATTGTGGTACAACCTCACCACTACCTAATTCCAGAACATTTCCATCATTCCAATTTCTCCCTTCCCCAATTCCTAGGCAACCACTATTCTAATTTCTGTACCTATGGATTTACCTATTTTTGATATTTCATATAAATGGAATAATACATGTGGCTTTTTGTGTCTAACTTTTTACACCTAGCACAATGTTTTCAAGGTTCACTCATATTGCAGTATGTTTCATAACTTCACTCCTTTTATGAATGAATAATAGTCCCTTGTATGACATACCACATTTAATATATCCATTCATCAGCTGATGGACGTTTGACTGGCTTCTATATTTTGGCTATTATAGTCAGTGCTATGAGTATTTGTGTACAAGTTTTTGGTTTTTTTAATCTTTTACCACTATTGGTTTGCCTTCTCATTTTTTGAATGGTCTTTTGTTGCATAGATCTTCATTTAAATGTAGTCAAATGTATCAATTTTTACTTGATCATTTGTGTTCCCTGAGTCTTTTTTTATTGAGGTAAAATTCACATAAAAAAATTCACCCTCTTCACCATTTTAAAATAGATAATTCAGTGGCATTTAGTACATTCAATGTTATGCAACCACCACCTCTTTCTAGTTGTAAAACATTTTCATCACCCAAAAGGAAATTTCATGCTAATTAAGCACTCGCTTCTCACTCCCCCAGCCCCTGACACATACTCATCTACTTTCTCTCTATGAATTTGCCTGATCTGGACATTTCATAAAAACCGAATCATAAAATGGTGGCCTTTTGTGTCTGGCTTCTTTCATTTAGCATAATGTTTTCAAGGTTCTATAGCATTCCTGTTGTTATTTTTTTTTATTATAACAGTTTTTTATTCAATTTGTAAAGGATGTTTTAAAACAAAATGTCAGTAACACTCTTAGAACATTGGTTTATACCTTTGACATTTTCTCTAGCTTCATCAATTTTTATTACAAAAATCAGAAAATACAAATTACAATATTTGCACAGTGTAACCACTGGTTACCTAAACAAAAGCTAATTTTTATAAAACTATAATCTTAATGCAGTTTTATTACAAGAGATTCAAAAGTTCTCTCAGCTAACAGGATCTACATAACAACATATATTTTAAAGCAGAAAACCCCCCAAAATAAAAATAAGGAAAAAAATATGTCAAAATAGTTAAGTATTTTGAGCTGATAGTTCCTACAAATAGTAATTTCCACTACATAAAGGAAACCATTATCTGTGGTAAAAATTCTAGAGAGAAAAGAGGAAGTGTAGAATGAAAATACAATCAATTCCTAGGCTGAACCTGCTTTTCACCCAAGGCAGTGATCTACTTTATATCATTAAAGAAGGAAGATCCATTTATACCATTGTGTTTTGCACTATTTGTCTTTATAATTGAAACTGCATAGCAAATTGCAAAGGTAATTTCAAGAAACATTGAAAAATCCAGAGTTCTTTTCTTCATATAGATCAGTGCAAGAAATCCGTTGTAAGGCTGTTCCTTGCATAGGGAACTAACTATGTGTGTCATAAATTGAACAGGAAAAAGGAAGCATAAGCTCTTCAAAATGACGTGCATGTGTAAATATAGATAAATTACCAGGCACCTTACTTACTGCCTCCTAATTTATCTCGGTCAGATATAATTTAATTTGATAAAAGGAAAAATGGCAACATCTGGTGATAGTATTAAAAAGGAAATACTGAGTTGGTGGCAGAGAAATTAATCCCCAAAGTGCATCTTATGAAAGGACCAACACCCACTGTAGAAACACAGATATTCTAAATAAACCCTACTCATGCATAATCTAGGACTAACTTGCCAAATCAAAGGTTTACTTTGTCAGTAAATTAAAGTATAAAAAATAGTACAAGTTGTGGCATTCCTTCAAATTAATGCTACATTAATATTTTGACTTGGTTAATAGGAAAGATTAATGTATTTCAGATGAAGATAGGCCATGCTTTTTTAAAGCCATGATAAATATGCATTTTACCTAAAATGACGTTGTCATATCTTTCTTCCACTTTCACAGATTTGGAAGGTTCCATTACACTGTTAAGCTCAGGGATACTTTTAGCAGTGTCCCCAGACCCACAGTAATGTGTATAGGGCAAATTCTCCCCAATATCTTCCACCCAGGAAAGTCTATTAGCTACACAGCTACTTGAACTTCTGTTCAGGTATAGAGAACTGCACATTTCAGAGTTAATGCTTATTGCCTTTTCTAGTCCCACAGTGTCACTGACAGAGAAAGAACCCTGGCTCCTCATAAGTGGCAGTCCTGGAACTAATGTATTGCTGATTCTATTAGATCCTGTTAAGCATTGGCCATTTCTGTTTTCCATCCCACTGAGCTGTGGTGTGGAGGGGAAGTCCAAATGTCCATTGATGACTCATCCATTTGTCAATGTATTCGATATGGAGATGCTGTTTTCCATGTCTGTTAGAACATCAAACTCTCTATCAATGTGCATTTTGTCAGCATCATCTTCTGCTCCACTGTTCACTGCTGGCATGGAATAATCCAAGCTCCGAGCTTCCACTGAACAGGCCTCTGGACAGGTCCCAAGACCCACCGCTGCGGATTAGTGTCAGGTGTCATTTGCCTCGTTGGCAATGGCAGGTGGGGCTTCCCACTCATCATTTTGTCTCAATCAAGCCTCCCAGTTTCTGCACCAAAATGTTAAGTTCGAAGAAGGCCTGGAGTCAAACTGATCACAGATAAAGGGATCTGTTCAGGCACCAGCATAGTGAGAGTCTGAAGGCAGACTTCCGCCCGCTGGGAGGATAATGGAGGATCTTTTATATCTGAGGGACTAGGTGGGATGGTAAGTGATGCGAGGGTTTGGTGGGCACAGGGCAGGAAAGACCTTGAACGGGCAGCCGGGGGAGGGAGGGAGGGAGACTGGGACGTGGACGGAAGGGTCTGTTTCGATACCCCCGGCTGTCGATGGCTGAGGGCTCCTGTCATTTTTGCCCCTTGCTCAGGATTCAAGCCTATCATTCTAACAACCTGTGTTTGTTGGCCATTTGCATATCTTTCAAGGAATGCCTATTCAAGTCTTTTACCTTTCTTCTTTTTTAATTTGTTTTTTAAATTAGAGAAGTTGTAGCTTTTAGAAAAATCATGCAGAAGGGCAGACTTCTGAATACCCCACCTCAGACACACAGTTTTGTCTACTATTAACATTTTGTACTAGTGTAGTTTTATTACAATTGATGAACCAATATTATTATAATTATACTATTAACTGTAGCCCATAGTTTATACTAGGGTTTACTGTTTGTGCTGTACAGTCCCATTTTTTTAAAAAAATTATTCTGGTGACATAAGAATTCCCTATTTCAAGTTATACAATTCAGTGCTGTTAATTGCATTCACAAGGTGGTGCTACCATCATCACCATCCATGACCAAAACTTTTCCATCACCCCAAACAGAAACTCTGTACCAATTAATTATTATCTCCCCATTTCCTACTTCCACCATGGCCCCTAGTAATCTGTACTCTAGTTTCTAATGCTCTGAATTTGCAAACTCTAATTGTTTTGCATACATGAGATCATACAATATTTGTCCTTTTGTGTCTGGCTTTTTTCATTAAACATGATGTCTTTAAGGTTCACCCCTGTTGTCTCATGGATCAGAACTTCATTCCTTTTTATGTCTGAATAATATTCCATTGTATGGATACGCCATGTTTTGTTTATCCATTCCTTTGTTGATGGACATGAGTTTTTTTCCCATCTTTTGGGAATTGTGAATGATGTCTCTATAAACACTGCTGTGCAAGTATCTCAAGTCCCTGCTTTCAATTCTCTTGAGTATGTACCTAGAAATGGGATTGCCAGGTTATATGGTAATTCCGTACTAACTTTCTGAGGACCAACAAACTGTTTTCCTCGGCAGCTGCACCATTTTACAGTCCTGCCAACAATGAATGAGTATTCCTATTTCTCCACATTCTAACACTTGTTATTTTCTGTTTTTGAGTAGTAGCCATTCTAGTGGGTATGAAATGGTGTCTTGTGGTTTTGAGCTGCATTGCCCTAATATCTAACGATATTGAGCATCTTTTTGTGTGTTTATAGGCCATATTTATATCTTCTTTGGAGAAATGTCTATTCAAGTCTTTAGCCTATTTTTTAGTTGTCTTTTGTTACTGAGTTGTAGAATTTCTTTATATATTTCAAATATTAAACCCTTATCAGATATGTGGTTTCCAAATAGTTTCTTCCATTCTGTAAGTTGTTTTTTTATTTTCACAATAAAGTCCTTTGATATACAAACATTTTTAATTTTGATGAAATCCCATTTATCTATATTTTCTATTGTTACTCATGCTTCTGGTGTAAAGTCCAAGAAACCATTGCCTAACATCAGACCCAGAAGATATTTCCCTGCTTTCTTCTCGGTGTTTAATAATTTGGGTTCTTAGATTTAGATCTTTGGTCCATATGGAATGAGGTAGGGGGTCCACCTTCACTCATTTGCAAAAGGATAACCAGTTTCCCTACACCATTTGTTTTCCCATTGAGTGGATTTGGCACCCTTGTCAAAAGTCAGTTGCCAAATTGCCAAACTCTCTACTTTGTTCCTTCTAAAATTTAACCCTTCTCTCTTCTTGGTACCCTTGTATCCTTGGAAATAAATGGTGTAAGAGGAAACCATTTTTGAGGGACAGTATAAAGATTCATCTGAGCAGGATGAAGTCTTTTTTTTACATAGGTAGATACCGGGAATTGAACCAGGTCTCCAGCATGACAGGCAAGAATTCTGCCACTGAGCCACCATCGCACTGCCCAGGATGAAGTTTTTTAAAAATGAAATTGTCTCCCTCCTAATATTAGGGAGTTTGTAAAGTAATGCATTAATAAATTGAACCTTTAGAGTTGTAGATAAATATGTGCTGGCATATCCATATTTGCAGAATTTTTTGCATTGTAGTTGTGACATTTCAGAAAGGAGCAGGAAAAAGGTGAAATATTTGGTATATTTATAGAGTGAGGTGACCTCCAGGTGTAGTGGTGTTGAGTCACTCAGGATCCCTGGATCTTATTCTTGAAGTCCATTTTTCTTGAAACATGTTAAATATTGAGTATAATCCACATATAATCTCTTATTTGGCCCAGAAATCATTTTATCCCTACTGATTCAGAACTGAAGACTAACAGCCTAAAAAACTGAACAAGCAAAAAATACTAAAACAGTTTATGCTGCAAGAACCAGGACACACATTGTGCTGGTTTGAAATGATGTATGTACCCTAGAAAAGCCATGTTTTAATCCTAATCCCATTTTGCACAGGCAGCTGTTTCTTCTATTCCCTATTCAATATTGTATGTTTGAAACTAATTAGATCACCCCTGGAGGTGTGATTTAATCAAGAGTGGTTGTTAAGCTGGATTAACTGAAGGTGTGTTTCCGCCCGTTTGGGTGGGTCTTGATTAGTTTACTGGAATTCTATAAAAGAGGAAACATATTGGAGAAAGGGAGATTCAGAGAGAGCAGAGCAGAATGATGTAACTACAAGAAGCAGAGTCCATCAGCTAGGGACCTTTGGAGATGAAGAAGGAAAATGCCTCCCAGGGAGCTTCATGAAACAGGAAACCAGGAGAAGCTAGCAGATGATGCCATGTTCGCCATTTGTCCTTCCAGATGAGAGAGGAACCCTGACTGTGTTCACCATGTGCCTTTCCAGATGAGAAACTTTGACTGTGTTCGCTATGTGCCCTTCTACTTGAGAGAGAAACCCTGAACTTCATTGGCTGTCTTGAACAAAAGTATCTTTCCCTAGATGCCTTAGATTGGACATTTCTATAGACTTTTTTTTTAAAACTTTTTTTTATTGTGTAATATAACATACATACAAAGAAAAGAAAGAAAAAAGCGACAGTTTTCAAAGCACTCTTTAACAAGTAGTTACAGGACAGATCCCAGAGTTTGTCATGGGCTACTATACCATCATCTCAGATTTTTCCTTCTCGCTGCTCCAGAACATTGGAGGATAGAAGAAATATATATATTTTTATCATTACTTTTTTTCTTGTTTGTGAAAAATAGCATATATACAAAAAAGCAATAAATTTCAAAGCACATTGCAACAATTAGTTGTAAAACAGATTTCAGAGTTTGGTGTGGGTTACAATTCCACAATTTTAGGTTTTTACTCCTAGCTGCTCTAAGATACTAGAGTTGAGAAGAAATATTAATATAATGATTCAGCAATCATACTCATTTGTTAAACCCTACATTCTCTGTATAACCCCACCATCATCTTTGGTCTTTCTACCCCTATTTAGGGATGTTTGGGCTATATCCATTCTAACTTTTTCATGTCGGAAGAGGCTGTCAATAATATGGAGTAAGGTGATGGAATTAGCTGATGTTCTAGAGAGGCTGGCTCCTCTAGGTTTCAGGATTTATCTGGTCCAGGGACCCATCTGGAGGTTGTAGGTTTCTGGAAAGTTACTCTAGTGCATGGAACCTGTATTAGTTAAGGTTCTCTAGAGAAACAGAATCAACAGGGAATACTTGCAAATATAAAATTCATAAAAGTGTCTCACGTGACCGCGGGAATGCAGAGTCCGAAATCCACAGGGCAGGCTGTGAAGCCAACGACTACACTGGAGGGTCTGGACGAACTCCACAGGAGAGGCTCGCCAGTTGAAGCAGGAAGAGAGCCTGTCTCTTCTGAATCCTCCTTAAGAGGCTTCCAGTGATTAGATTAAGCATCACTCATTGCAGAAGACACTCCCCTTTGGCTGATTACAAATGGAATCAGCTGTGGATGTAGCTGACATGATCATGATTTAATTCTATGAAATGTCCTCATCACAACAGACAGGCCAGCACTTGCCCAACCAGACAAACAGTACCACCACTTGGCCAAGCTGACACATGAACCTGACCATGACAGAACCTTTGTAGAATCATATATTGTCCTAGGTGTTCCTTAGGAATGGCTAGAATAGTTTTGATTGGGGTTTAGCAAGTTATGATAGGTGGGAATGTATAGACTTGTTTTAATTGGGACATTTTCTCGGCCTTAGAACTGTAAACTAGCAACTTATTAAATTCCTTTTTAAAAGCCATTCTGTTTCTGGTATATTGCAGTGCAGCAGCTAGCAAACTAGAACACACTCTCCAGTCAGCACATGACAACCTTAAATTCTGCTCCTCAACTTTTCCTCCATCATTTTTTTCCCTTAGAAATCATCTCTCACCTTTTCCCCACCAGTTGCACCTTAACCCATGGATATTTTTCCTCAAAAGCTTCAAATAGTTTCCTATGCAGTGTCTTACAACACAAATTAAATCCTAACAAAAGTTGCAGTACATTATATTTGGGTATTTTAAAAAAATCAATTGGTTATAGCTATGAGGCTTTATTTATAAACTCTCAATTCTGTTCATTTGATCTGTATTTCTGTCTTTGTGCCAGTACCATATGGTTTGTTTTTTGTTTGTTTGTTTTACATGGGCAGGTACTGGAAATTGAACCCGGGTCTCCAGCATGGCAGGCAAGAATTCTGCCACTGAACCACTGTTGCACCACCCCTATATGGTTTTGATTATTGTAGCTTTGCAATAGGTTTTCAAAGGAAGAAGTGTGAGTCCTCAAACTTCATTTTTCTTTTTCAAGAAAACACCCTTTTCCAGATGTTTTTGGCTATGCAGGGACCCTTACCCTTCCATATAAAGTTCATGATTGGCTTTTCCATTTATGAAAAGAAGACTATTGGAATTTTGATTGGGATTGCAATGAGTCTGTAAATTGCTTTGGGTAGAACTGGCATCTTAATATTCAGTCTTCTAATCCATGAACATGGAATATCCTATTTATGTTTTTTATTTATTTTAGCAATGTTTTATAGTTTTCCATTAAAAGTCTTTTTATATCCTTGGTTAAATTTATTCCTAGATGTCTGATTCTTTGTTGGCCATTGTAAATGGAATACTTGATTTCCTCATCAGATTGATTATTACTAGTGTATAGAAACACTACTGATATTTCACAATTTAAAATGTTTTTTAAAAAGAAGACATTGACTTTGTGACTTTGCTGACTTCGTTTATTAGCGCTAGTAGCTTTGCTGGGGATTTTTCAGGATTTTCTATATACAGGATCATGTTACCAGTGAATAGGGAAAGTTTTACTTCTTTTTCCCCAATTTAGATGCCTTTTATTCCTTTTCTTACCTAACTACTCTGGCTAGAAGTCCCAGTACAGTGTTGAATAATAGTGGTGACAGTGGGCATCCTTGTCTTGTTCCTAATTTTAGTGGGAAGCTTTCAGTCTTACACTATTGAGTATATTGTTAGCTATGAGTTTTTCATATATGCCCTTTATCATATTGAAGATATTTTCTTCTCTTCCTTGTTTTCTAGGTATTTTTATCCAGATAGGGGACTGGGTTTTGTCAAATGCATTTTCTGCATCAATTAAGATAATCATGTGGTTAGTTTCCTTCCCTCTTTTAATGTGGTGCATTAAAAGAATACACCTCCTCTGCATACCTGGGATAAATCCAACTTGACCACGGTATATAATTCTTCTAATGAACTCTTTGTTGGGTCCAGTTTGCTAGTCTTTTGCTGAGGACTGTCACATTTACATTTATAAGGGATATTGTTCTGCAATTTTCTTTTCTTTAATGGGTATCTTTACCTGGCTTTGTTACTAGGATGATGTTGGCCTCAGAGAATGAGTTGAGAAGTGTTCCCTCCTCTTCAACTTTTCGGAAGAGTCTGAGCAGGATTGGTGTTAATTCTTAGAATGTTTGGTAAAACCAAACCAGTGAAGCCATCTCATCATGGGCTATTCTTTATTGGGAGGTTTTTGATTACTGAATCAATCTCTTTACTTGTTATTGGTCTTATAAGATAATCTATTTCTTCTTTTTAAAAAACATTTTAAATTGTGAAATATAACACATATACAAAGAAAAAAGTAATAATTTTCAAAGTACACTTCAACAAGTAGTTACGGAACAGATTTCAGAGTTTGTTATGGGTTACCATTCCACTATTTTATGTTTCCTTCTAGCTGTTTCAAAACACTGGAGGCTAAAATAAATATCAGTGTAATGATTCAGCAGTCATGCTCATTTGCTAAATCCTATTTTCCCTGTTATAAATCTTTCTCCTTTGATCCTTCTCCCAATCAATAGGGATCTTTAGGCAATGCCCATTGTGACTTTTTTATATTGAGGAGGGGTATCAACATTAAAGGATAGGGGGAGGTAATTAGTTGATAATCTTGGAAAGGCTGGTCGCTCTGGGTTTCAGAATTTATCTAGCCTACGAACAGTCTGGAAATTATAGGTTCCAGGAAAGCAAAGTTAGTGCATGAAACATTATTACAGAGTCTCAGCTTGAACCCTAGATGTTCTTAAGAGTTAATAGGAATGATGTAGCTAACCAAGACAATTAGCACTATCTAACTGAAGCCTGCCTAAGAGTAACCTCCAGAATAGCCTCTTGACTCTATATGATCTCTCCCAGCCATGATGTTGTATTTTATTGCACCCCCTTTCCCCCTTTTGGTCAGGAAGGCATTGTCAATCCCATGCTGACAGACCCAGACTAATCACTGGGAGTCATGTCCCACGTTGTCAAGGAGACATTCACACCTGAATATCATGTCCCATGTAGAGGGAAGGGTAATGATTTTCCTTGCGGAGTTGGGCTTCAAGAGAGAGTAACAAAGGAGGTTCCCTGAAAGTGACTCTTAGGCCTCATTAAAGGTGGTCATAACTTCTCCCCTACAGAAAAAAGCTTCATAAGAGCAAGCCTCAAAATAAAGGGCTTGGCCTATTTTCTCGGGAGTCCCTAATGGTTGAGAGGGTACCTGGGATTTCCCAAATGGGAAACTTTAATAATTCCATTTTTTTTTCCTTTGAACCCTCAAGGAACTCTAACAATACTTTTTAATTATCAGCCCACCATAGTCTGAGATGTATCTAGGTACTACATTAAGCTATACCGAATTACAAGGCCTCATTCCTGTTCTGGACTCCAGGATTTTGGGTTGTTTAAATGAGCTATCCAGACAGGTTGATTTAAAGTGTAAGCATTCTACCACTGAATCACCTGTCTTTTTTTTTTAATGTAAACATTTAGAGCTACACATTTCCCCCTCAGCATTGCCTTTGCTGTATCCCCTAAGTTTTGGTATGTTATGTTTTCATTTGTCTCAAGATATTTCCTAATTTCTTTTGTGATTTCTTCTTTAGCAGCTGTTTTAGTTTCTTAGCTGCTAAAACAGATACTGCACAATTGGTTGGCTTACCAAAAGAAAGATATTGGCCAATGGCTTCAGAGGTTAGAAAGCTTGCATCCTCACAGTGTTGGTATCTTACAGCTGGACGATAAGCTTTGGGGTCCCTTGGCTTTTCCTTCACATGGCAATGCACATGATAATATCGTCTTCTTTCTCTTTCTGGTTCCACTGAGTTCTGGCTTCTGGCTGCTCCCTGTGGCTTCTCTCTTCATCTGATTTGCACTCTGCTTATAAAGGTTGCCAGCAATCTGGATTAAAGCCTATCCCGATACAGTTTGGCCTTAACTGAAGCGACATTTTGGAGATTTTATTTACAGTGGGTCCACACCCGCCAGAATGCGTACCAAAACTATGTCCAAGCTGAGGCACACAATCCAGTCTACACAGACCAATTGGTTGTTTAAAAATGTGTTTAATTTTCACATATTTGTTAATTTTCTAGTTATCCTTCTGTTATTGATTTTTAGCTTCATTACATTGTGGTCAGAGAAGATACACTGCATGATTTCAATATTTTTAAATGCATTGAGACTTGTTTTGTGACCTAGCATATGGTCCATCCCAGTGAATGGCCCATACACACTAGAGAAATAAGTGTATTCTGCTGTATATATATATATATATATGTTAGGCCTAGTTAGTTTATATTATCATTTAAATTTTAAGCTTCAATTTCCTTATTGATGCTTTGTCTAGATGTCCTATCCATTATTGAAAGTGGTGTATTGAAGTCTCCTACTTTTTTTTTTTTTTTTTTTTTTTTAACATGGGCAGGCACCGGGAATCGAACCCGGGTCCTTGGGCATGGCAGGCAAGCATTCTTGCCTGCTGAGCCACCGTGGCCCGCCCGAAGTCTCCTACTATTAATGTGGAACCATCTATTTCTCCCTTCAAATCTGTAAGTATTCACTTCATATATTTGGTGCTCTCCTGTTAAGTACATATGTATTTATTACCATTATGTCATCTTGTTGAATTGACCCCTTTGTAAGTATATAGTGTACTTTTTTGTCCCGTCTGATAGATTTTTACTTAAAGTCTATTTTATCTGATATTAGTATAGCTACCCCAGCTCTCTTTTTTTCCTTTAATGCAATTTTATTGATATATATTCACACACCATACAATCTATCCAAACTATATTTTATTGATATATATTCACACACCAACAATCTATCCAAAGTATACAATCCATGGCTCACAGTATCATCATGTAGTTGTGCATTCATCACCACTTTAGAAACTATTTAGAATAGTTTCATTACTCCAAGATACAAAAGAAAAAAAAGAGAACACTTAACACACCCTGTACCCCTTATCCTTTGTCCACCCTCCATCACTGATCCCTAGCATTGGTGCAGTATATTTGTTACTGTTGATGAAATAATATTAAGACATTACAGTTAACTATAATACATAGTTTGAAGTAGGTGCATTTTTTCCCATATACCACTCTATTATTAACTCGTTGTAATAGTTTCATATATTTGTTCAAGTTCATGGAGGAAATTTTTTATATTTGTACTGTTAATCACAATTGTCATCCACCACAAGATTTACTGAGTTTTACAGACCCACGTTCTAAACTTTGGCTGTCCTTCTCTTGACATATATGATTCTAAACTCCCTCTATCAACCGTACTCACACATAGTTCAGCACTGTTATTTATACTCACAATAATGTGTTACCATCACTTCTATCCATTTCCACTCACTTAAATTCAACCTGGTTAAAGATTCTGCAAATGTTAGGCAACTGTGCCCATTCTCTAGCATTATTCTATCTCCTGGTAACCTATATTCTAGAGTATATATACATGAGTTTACATAGTATAATTAGTTCAGATTAGTGAGATCATACAATATTTGTCCTTTTCTGTCTGACTTATTTCACTCAACATAATATCTCAGGGTTCATTCATGTTATCACGTGCTTCAGGACTTCATTCCTTCTTACTCCCACCTCTCTTTTGGTTACTGTTTTCATGGAGTATCTCTTTTCCATTCTTCAATTTTCAAGCTATTGTGTCTTTGAATTTAAGGTGAGTCTCTTATAAATAAGATATAGTTGGGTTTTGCTTTTCTTTTCTTTCTTTTATTAACCCACTCGCCAATCTCTGCCTTTTGACTGAGGGTTTAATCCATTTACATTTAAAATAACTTCTGATAATGTAAGACTTTCTTCAACTATTTTTCTTTTTGGCCTTGGTAAGTCTATACCTGTTTTTGTCCCTCAAATCTGCCATTAATGTCTATTTTTGGCTCCCATTGAACTCCTGCTCAACAGGGGAAGAAGCCCCCAGTCAGGACCCAAATGGTAGTAGCATTCACTGCCCTAAGCCTCCCTGGATCTACATGGCATGGTGATGGAGCTTCTGCCACTTCTGAGGAGGGAGCTGGTGGCTCAGGACAAACTAAGTTTATGTCCTGGGGGAGCAGGATCAGAGCCCTTATTTCTTAGAAAAAGCAGTGAAAATAATCCCACCATTTCAGGAGAACATACAGTTGTATGAGGACATAGAAGAGGATAACAATAAGCTAAGTGAGAAGGAAAGTGACAGAATATGGCCAAGTTTCCTGGTACTCACCAGTCCAGATGGTTGGAGAGAAGTGTCTCTTGGCTGGTTCGCAAAAACATGTTGCTCGAATTGGGTTTCCAGGTTCTCGGGCATGCCATGATAAAGAATTCAAGGACAAAGCAGAGCATAGAGTAGGCAGAAAGAAAATTTATTAGGTACACATGTAAGAGGACATGTGGGCACGTTCACAAAGACAGGTGAGAAAGATGAGAGGCAATGAGCAATGTGAGGCCATTTGCTTTTAAAGATTAGCTTTACTTACTCCCCCTCCCTTGTTCAGGCTTTCTCTTCTATCGAGGGCAATGCCTAGTAGTGGTAGATAGTGTATTTGAGTGGGTGGGTTGGCTCTACCTTTCTCCATAGATGATTCACTCAGGTAGGGGCTGTTAGCTCCACTTTGCTCCATGGATGACTCAGGTGGAGGTTGTTTGGCTCCAGATGGGCCCGCTGCCGCCAGGTGCTTCCCATATGTGGGTAGCTCCTGGACAGGGTAGGGCGTGCCTTCTGACCTTGATTAACCGTCTTTGGCTCAAGGGCTTCAATCCCATCTCAGGTTCCTATTCTAGCCTCCCTCAATATCAGATAGGGGTCCATTGTTATTCTTTCACATGTGCATACCCAGTTTTCCCAGCTTTATTTGTTGAAGAGATGATTCTTTTCCCACTGAGTGAACTTGGCACCCTTGTCAATAAGTTTGCCATAGCTGTATGGGTTTATTTGTGAATTCTCAATTTTATTCCACTGAACTTTTAACTCTATTCCATTGATCTGTACGTCAATCCTTATGCCAGTACCACACTGTATTGATTACTGTATCTTTGCAGCAAGTTTTGAAATCAGGAAGTATGAGCCTTCAACTTTGTTTCTCTTTTTCAAGATTGTTTGGTTCAATAGATTAGGGGCAGAGTTAGAATAGTCTACTTCTTTCTTTCTTTTTTTTTTTTTTTTTTTTTTACCAATTTTGAATTTTGAAGTATATTGAATTGAGTTATGTTGCTTTTCTTGGTTGGCTAATTTTGGTGGAAAAAATTTGTAGTTTTAACTTTTTTATGCTCATTGTCTGGTATAGGAGAGGGCAATTCTATGAGGACATTTGGAATTTTCAGAATTATTTTGTTCACAATCAAACTCTACAGTAGACTAACCCTATTAAGTATTAACACCTTTGCATACACTTAGACATCTAGCCTTGATATGTAGAACATAACTCCATACCTCTTCTACGCATGCATGAGAAGAGTTTCTTGTGAGACTTCTTTTGGGATATAAAGAGTCCATCAGGGTCTGGCTGATGACCTGCGGCTAATGTAGCAGAGAGATGATATCCCAGTGTCTCTGGCAGCTCCTTGCAGAACTCAGTCCTGAGATTAGGCCCCTTCTTTGTAAAGTGAAAGGGCCTCTTTTCAGGCAGATCCACCTGGAGACTCCAGGAAGATATGATTTCTGCTGAGAAAACTCTGATTTTGTTATCATGGGCATGTTCTATCAATATCGGGATTTTTATGAGGATTAAATGAGGAAATAGATGTATTTTCCCAAAGTGCTTTCATGGCAGTGACGTGCAATGTAAGCGTTGCTAATGCTGTATACTGCATCAAGCCTCTTTCTATTAACCTAAAAGCCCTTAGGAAACACAATTAAAAGACAAACGCCTAAGGGAAAGTTTTTTTGTGTGCTAATTACAACATGATAGAGAACAGAGCCCTCTGCTCACCTCATTAACCATCACTTAGAGCACCTGTTAAATAGAATAATTCCCTTTGGCAAACACCAGCCCCTCTGGAATTCATAAGAGTGTTGAGGGAATGCTGGTGGAGACCGGAGGTAGTTGCCAAGAATAAGAAGAGACAACGGAGTAAAACCTCGCCCTCATTTTGACCTGGGGCAGAGAACTTTTTTTTTTTAATGTGAGTTGTTCCTCCACTGCCTTTGCTTTGCCCTTCATATTTCTGTGAGTATGCTGCTTTCTGATTATAATGGGATTAACTAGGCACCTAATCACTCACTAACTCTGTCCCTGTGACTCCGGGTTGTTTACGCCTCTCTCCACGAGAGGAAATCTCTAGTCATGATAACTCGGTTAATCTTCCCAAAGTCACAGCTGTGATGGACACAAGCTGCATAAGAGCCCAATAGGCCTGGACATAGGGCTTGGATTTTCAGATACTTGTCTCAGTCCTGGGAACAATGCCTTGGGCCCTGCCACAGGAAGAGCTCTAAATAGTCAGGTAATTATGGGTTTTGCCTTCAGAAGGCCACAAGTGACTGGAATCGGGAGCACTGGGAATAAGAGAAAAAACACAGAAATTGTTCATTCATGCAACAGGAGAAAGGGTAGGCAGGACTAAAATTCAGATTCTGGAGCCACTGTGAGGTCAGTTAATTAGGAGCCAGACAGAGGACCAGGATTGTGGGGAAGCCAACAGTGTATAAAAGACACCTGCCTGCCTTCCCATCTGAGGCTGACACGGTTTCTCCTGTGATGCAGCATCCCTTTTAAGTCATTTATCTAACTGGGGCTTTTATACCCAGGCCCATCCACACTTTCTAGCCCAGGTCTCCTTGTGGCCAATGATATATGTAACAAATACCTCTTGGTCACCATGCCAAATCCTCCCAGCCCCACCACTTACTCCAGCCACTGTTACAGGGACCCGTTCACACAGCCGTTGACCAGCTTCGTTAAAGTGCCTTGCCTTGGGCCTGCAATGTATTACCTCTCACTTTTTCTCCAGAGGATTACTTGTTTGGGACTCATCCATATGCAACCTGAATTGTGGGGAGCTAACACTTGTGGGGCCACACCTGTAAATGGGGGATGGGGACCATTAAATAAATGCTTCCACCTTTTAGCCACGATGTAGATAGTGTTGAGATGTTTTTCATCAGGCTCCTCAAAAGTTACTGCTGGATGGATACCACCACCCTTGCCGCTAGCCAACCTGATTATGCATCCTTGTATTGGCTCTCCCTCCGGTCCTGTTTGGCTCTCCTTGTCCTTTACCCAACTCCCAGCAATCCTGTTTCCAAATAAGCCACCTAAGTCATAGAAACACTGGTCTCTCCTCTGCTTTCAGAGGAACCCAGACTAAGACACTTGTACAAGAAGGCTGGCTCAGTCCACAAGATTTAGAATAAAGATTTCTAGAACACAGGGACTGAGTATTAGCCATAGAGATGAGTCTCAAACCACTGCGAGGACTATCCCAAGCTGACACAAAGAAAAGTCAGGGGATGATATAGCATGAGGTCACCAAATTCTGTAAAAAGATTGTAGACAGTGGCTATCATTTTATTTATTAAAATTTTTTTCATTTCCTGAGGCACTTCAGTAACTTTCACAGAAATATGGTTTTTAACCAGGTGAAGTACCATATGAATATAATCAGAAGGAGTACCATGGACCATAATCAGAAAAGAGAAGTCAATTACACTGTATATAAAATATCTCCCAATGTTGCATGTCTGAAGTGATCATCTCTGAAAGACTGTGAACATAATTTGTTTTTTTTTGTTTTGTTTTTTTTTAACATGGGCAGGCACCGGGAAACGAACCCGGGTCCTCTGGCATGGCAGGCAAGCGTTCTTGCCGCTGAGCCACCGTGGCCCGCCCATAATTTGTTTTTTCTTGTAAGTTTTTCCATGGTTAGATGTCACAAAAGAAACACATACAATGATATAATTTTTGGCCCTCAGAGAAGTGCTAGTGGCTAAGGCTGGTAAGCGTACAATCAGCAATTGCATGTTTCTGGGTAAAAAAGACACAAACTGGAGGTTAAGGAACCAGCCTTTCCTAAGTCTATTCTGAAGGGCAAATAATTTAAGGAGGACACAACAACAACCACCAAACAAAATAAACAAAACTCCAATCACAGTTTCAAGAGAAGAGACAAGTTTGCTTATCTCTCTTTCTCACTGATATACTTCCTTCAAACCATACATAAGAAGCCAAAGTAGCCAAAAGGTTTGATTCACACCATAGTGGCAAATAAGAAAAATAGATTCAAGGATGCATTTCTTATGGGCCTGGACAAGCCCAAGTGCTTTGATCAGATGTAAACAAGTCTACCCAGAGTCATGCTGAGTGGTCCAAGAGCACTCGCCCACGTATTCTGCATCTGTGTAGTCCCTTCTATCTCAATTACCTTTGTGTTTCCCAGACCCCGTGCTCTCCTGTCCTGGGGAAGCAACAGCCCCTGTTAATGTCCTTGGAACTGAGAAAGTGTCAAATTCTCTGTGAAATTATTTCTTCTGCTCTGAAGTGGACCATTACAGGTAAAAGGGAAAGGGAGTGGAAAGCTTTAACCTCCAGTGTTATCACGGGCCTTTTTAGGCAGTCTAAAATTAACTTGTACATTTAGCAGATAACTCCCATATTCTTTCAAATTCTACTGGTTCTAGTGGTTAGTTAACTTCTTAGGAAGTTCCAAGTCCATCATCATAATACCTGTGACTCATCTAACATTGTGTGTCCATAGCTGCAGCGTCTCTGGAGGGAAGGTACTGCTTTAGGACCGTAAGCAGCCTCAGCATCCAGGTGCCTGTCCATGAGCATGTCAGGAGGAGGGTCAACATAATAAATAGCAAAGACCTTGTCACAGAAGGAATTGTCTGCACACGCCATTTCTGACAAGGAGCAGTCCTTCCTCTCCAATTTCTTACTTACTGGAGGCTGGGTTAGAAGGTTGTGCTTTTAATGATTGTGGGGCTTTCTTCGTCTTCTTTTAATACCCTTGTGTGGCTTGGAGTTTGCCTGTATTTTATTCTATAAAAGCAAGCAAAACAAACGTTAGCAACAAATCTTAAAAGATGCCTACCAGTCTTAAAAAAAAAAAAAATCAGAACTGAGAATATTTCCACCAAGGTGGGGAGAAAATAATATAGTAGATTCTGAAAGGTTCCTCCTAGCACTATCCTAGAGGTACCACTGCCATGGGGCTGTACACAGCATCATGTCGAAACTGGACCAGACCAAAGGATAGGCTCTAAGTATCTTTCCATTTATAACACCTCGTTCACGGTGGTTATGAGAGAGAATTTCAAGGGCCTTTACTGCAAGAAGCTCCTAGGACCCAGCCAGGCCTGGCCGAGCACATCGACAACGTTAGGAAGAGGCCTCCTTACCCTTTGACTCTTAGCATCTGGTCAGTGGTGTCTGGGAGGGGGATACCAAAGCTCTCCGGGAGGAACAAGGTGAGGATGGCTGTCAGGATGGTCAGACTTCCCATGAGAATGTAGGGTAGGAAGCGATCATAGGCACCTACGGCAAAGCACACAGAGCCCTGAGCCAGGACTACAGTCAGACTGGGTCTCCCTCAATGTCTTTCCACTCCCAGGACTTTCCACTCTCAGCCTTAGCGTATGCCACAGTCTGAGCTGCCAGATTGGAACCCATCACCGCCCAGAGTAGGCACAGACATGCCTCCATGGTGCAGGGGAGGGGCGCAGAGGGAAAGGGGGAACAGGAGCAGAGCCAAGGTGATTGCTAATTCCTATTTCACAGTGTTGGGTTTCCAAGGAATTTGAGGTACTCATCCATGGACAGGTATAACTTCCCCACTACTCCAGATATGCCACAACCTGTTTGATTTGCCTTCTGGCTACACAAGGTGCTTCTGCTTGTTAGATCTTTCAGCACTGTGGGTACTCTCAGAGTAGGTGCCACCTCTCCCCAAAGATGCACTGGCTAGAGATGTCAGGGAAACTGGAGCTGCTATGAGGAAGTAATTTTGAGGAAGAGAAAACTGGTGCCCTGTTACATAAAATGGCACAAGGTAAGTCTTTACACAGGACAAACCAACTGTCTAAAGCGCTCCAAGTTATGTTAACTCTTTGTTCATCAGACCTCTGAAAGGAATATATTCCCCCCTCATGTTCATTTTAAATTCTTATTCCAAGGTCAAGTTTCTCCAAGTACACTGGCTCCCTAAACCACTCTGCGGTTTCTAAGGATAAGGGAACTGTATTCTCTGATGGAAGGTCTTGGATGGCTAAAACAGAAACAAAAGCCTCTCATTTTCTCATGAATTTCTAGCTAGTTTATAGGTTGTTTCCTCTTACAAACCGGAACCTCCCCACGGTGTACCCAGACAAGGCCTCCTCTCTGGGCACAGATCTGGGATGGGAGGGATTCCCCTCGCCGCGTGTGCTTGTTTGCCCCATTAACACGTTCTCTCATGCTCACATTAACGCCAATCAGTGCTTCCACCCACCGCTACCGTGTGCCCTTGGCCTGGGACAGGTATCTTTGCCCAGAGGACTTACCAAGGTAGACGAAATAGGGAGACAGGATGCTGCCCAGGCGGGATGCTGTGGAGCTGACCCCCACACCCATGTTTCTGACGACTGTAGGGTACAGCTCGGCTGTGTACACATAGACCATGGAAAAGGCAGCGGTGACTCCAAACTTGCCCACCATTACCAGCACCGTAGACAAATAGTGCAAGGCTGGAGTGACAAAGAAAGCAAGAGTAGGCACCAACCCAAGGTATAATGCTAGTCAGAGTTCTGTTTATTTTTGCCTGAAACAAACATATTTCCCCTTTTAATTTTTTTAGATGGGGGGGATGTACCTACAGTTTCTATAACTTCCTATTGGGGTAAGAAGCTCTATTAAGATTTCCTTCCAAGTTAATTAAAGCAGACTGGTCACCTGCAGCCCTAAGAACACGCGCAGCCTCAGGACCACTTGAGTGAGTCCCTCCATAGCCCAAATAGACCTACTTTATGGGCCAGAAGTCACTGGAAACATAGCTGTCAAGGAGTTAGTTGTGGAATTAACTAATGAATTTTAGATGACGGTAAAGGAGTTCAATTCCAACTTAGCTTATGTTTTCATGAAACAAAGACCTCAAAAAATTCATACGCCATCAGAACTCAGGAATGATCCTCCAAGCCATGCTTCTCGCTGTACCAATGAGAAGACAGGCTGGAGGGTCACTCTGAGCTCAGGTGAGTACTTCTGTTTACAGTCCTGGGCTCCTCTGGCACCCACACTGGAAGCTGTTCCTGTGTAACTCCAGCCGAAGGGGCCCCCAAATGATCCCCAAAGCCATGTGTAGACTGAGAAATCTGGGTACAAAGATGGTGATCTGAGAGTCTATGAACTATTTTGCAAATTGTCAAAAAGGGCTACCTCACCCATCTGTGGGGTACCAAGATGGTTTTAAATATAAAATTCTGCGAATGGCCTGTGGCCCCCTAACTGGCTTCTCTCTTTTTTTTTTTTTTTTTTTTTTTTTTACCTCTAATTCCCTCTTTCTCTGCAAACATGCCAGGCTTATTCCCTCCCCAGGGTCTCTGCTCTTGCTGTTTCTTCTTCCTGAAGGGTCCTTCTCCTGGAGTTATTCATGGCTTTCTTCATCAATTCATGTAAGTCTCTGCTCAACTGCCCTCCTCTTCAGAGACACTGTCTGAAATTTCTATATGTAAGCTAGCTCCCCACCATCCTATGTTTTTATTTCATAAAATGTAACATAATCTGAACTCTAAGAAGCATTCTGTTTGTTATCTATCATCTCAACTAGAATGTAAGCTCCATGAGAGGAGGTGTTTTGTCTGCCTTTTTTAGTTCTGTTTCATTAGCACTAAGCACAGTGCCTAGCTCAAAGCAGGCATTTCACAATTATCTGTTGAATAAAATGACACAAGATATCTAGGAGAAAAAGTAATATGGGGATGGTTCTCTTTCCTCCCCCTTCCTCTGAGGAGGCAACTAAATATGATCACATTAACTTGGGTATAGAGTAAAATAACCAACAACCCCCGATGGTTATAAAGAATGTTCTGGTCTCAGGAGGCACTTTCTCTTGATTTTTAGGTCAAGAATACATGTATGCAGGTGAGCTATGATAAGCATGATTTTATTCTCCTGATTAATCGGGGAAGATGACCGAAGAGGGCAGATGCACATGGCCCTACCTGGAGGGACCAGCTGCACGAAGAGCAGAACGCTGCCACCCAGGAAGAGGGCGGTGGCAATGGAATAGCGCCGGGGCAGATACTGCAGCAGCACCCAGGCCATAATGTAAGCTGGGACTTCAACCACCGCCGAAAAGAAGCAGTTCACGAAGATGTCCCCATGCAAGTTAGGAGTATCAAGGGAAAGCCCAAAATAGCCCACGGATATGGTCATCCTGAAATACAGCGGAGAAGAAAGCTGCAGAAGCAGTATCCATGTCCCTCCCAACCTGAGTAACGTTTAAAATATATTTTGAGAAATGCAAAACTACTTTTCAAAGAGAATCGAATGGCAGCAGTAGATTTAACCATGTCTAACTTCTTAGAACAAAAGATAAATTTCCCAGCCCAAGTGGTACAGTGTAAACTCTGTGCTGGCACACTTTGGGAGCATTCCATACAGAAAATATCCTAGCAGAAAGCCTTATCTAATTCATATAGATATAATCTGTTGAGAAAATAAAATTGCAACCTGTTTTTTTGGCTTTAAAAATCCTTCGCTTAAGCACTTACAGAAAAGAAACCCTCTCTACTCTCCAAACCTCCCCAAACCCAGCAATTGTAGGAGTTAAGGAATGAGTAAGGGGCAGATATCAAGTAGGGAGAAGACACGAGGGAGGAGGTAAAATAAGGGCAAACATTAGGTCAAACATTTGGAAAAAGACTGTGCAGGGCCATCTGTGGTGGCTGGCCAGGAAGAGGCTGGTCGGTGGCAGCTGGCGCAAAGTGCGCTGTGGAGAAGGGAGCTCCCAATGGCAGGGCCACATACTCTCCCATCTGTGTGCCCTCCACTGTTCCTGGCCTTGGCCCTGCCAAGGCATCCTGATGATAACCCATTCTCTGTGTCAAGCCAGGCCTTTGTGGATTAGACTGTTTTGGACTCACCTGCAGGTTGAAACTGCAGCTTGTGCAATCAAGGGTAAATTTTATGTGCCCGAGTCCCTGGGAAATCTAGAGCAGGGAGGAGAGGCTGGGTGAACCACAGAGTGGTAACTCACCGCGGGCTGGCCAATCTGTGGGGCGGCTAAATGCTGGCCCTGTCTTGGGGCTGGCTCAGGGGGTGGTGCGCTGCCTGAGGGATCCTGAGCCAGTCCTTGGAAATGGGTGACTCACAGTAGTCCCCAGTAAGCAAAACTGCTGGCTGCCCCAAGGCTGGTTGAATCTGGTAATAAGGACACCGAGATGAAGTCTGCTCTTCTCATCACCTTAGCACCATTCACCAAGTAGCCTCAGATTGTCTCCATAATCCCAGGGTCTGGTCACTGGACAAAAGCTATCCAAGACCCGGACATGATCCCTTGCTCTGGCAACCTGCAAATCTCTTCCTGACACACTTGTTACAATGCCTTGTAAGGAGCCTGAGGAGGATGTCTCACCAGGCCTTGCCTCCCAGATAGTCTCTGAATATCCCAGTGGGAGGAGGCTCAGTCTTACGTCTGCATTTCCAGAAGTACTGACCAACCTCTGGGACCTAGAGGATATGGCATCTTCACTTGGATCCTTCTTCAAAGCCTCACCTGTATTCCTCAACCACTGTCTGACTGGGTAGGAGGGACAGGAACTAAGCAAGGATCCAAAGGGAGCAAGGAGTCACCTCGGGAGCTGGAGTGATCCCAAAAGATCCTGTATTTCCCCCCAAAGCCTCCACGATAGCTTTCATTCTCCTTTTCTGAGATTCTATCAATTTTAGGATTGCAGCATGCCCATTTTGTCCGTTGCAAGGTACATCCCTTTCACTTTCTGATACCACAGGCTTTCAATTCTGCCCTGAGACACGCCTGTAAAGGAGAGGGCTGACGGCCACTTCTGCTCTGTCCGGAAGCCGCAGGCAGGTCTCACTTACGCACCAGAGAATTATGGACATGACAGTGACCATTCGGATATTCCGGGTTCGGAGCAGATCCAGAATGTTGTGGGACTGCTGCTTCTTGGAACTCAGGTCTTGAAGCTGCAGGAACAATATGGAAAGGTACGGGAGGGTCGGCATCCAGTAACACATAAGAAACCTTGCGTCTTAGCTTTGTATGTCTGAAGTTGGGGAATGTTTTATGTTTCTCCTCTGAAAAGAAAAGCAGTAAGTATGGTGACTGGATCAGAGCCGCTAACGGTTTCCCCAGGCCTTGTCAACAACAAAGCAGAGTGAACGAGAATGAGGAGGAAAAGAAGGTGCTCCCAGGATGCAGCGAAGGCTGAGGACCACACTGGCAGCTCTTCCCTGCGCCGCCCAATCCTCCCGCCAGGACCACATTCCAGGGACGCCTCCAGAACTCCTTCCCAAAGTTGGCTCCCTGCCCTCTGGGTCAGAGATGGAAACTGGCTGATCTGATATTTTAAAATAATTAATGATTTAGTCCTCATCTCATGTGGTTACTGGTCTATTTCCATGGATTTTTTTTTTTTCAAATAGAAAAACAGGAAAAATGACCTGAGCTTCACCCAGAGTAACTTCCTATAAAATTCAGCACAGCCGAGGCTATTAATAAACCACACGTCTAAACACATTGATGCTGTCTTCTTAAACAAACCCAGCTTTAGAGCTTGTTTTTCCTGAGTTAGCAGTTCAACAGAAGGTCACCTTTTGACTTAAAGGGTTCCCTGAAATAGCCTTATTTCCTCAAAGATGATAGTTTCTTAGTGGGACTTAGGGGCTCACCCAGAATGACCCCTCACTTAAAAGTCATGCAGGACATTTCTGTGACACTCCAGCACTGCCCTCAGAACAGAGCCCTTTCCGGTACATGCTATGTGGGAGATGTCAATGGGCCACGGCTGCGCTGTGAAGCCAGCAGGGCTGCCTGCAACCACTGCCTCTCTGCCATACAATAACTGGCCCCTCTTTCCCAAGATCCAAGTCTGCCGCAGAGTCCTCAGCACCTCAGAGTGCCTGCTGCTCCCGTGCCAGCATGACTGCTGGGGACTGTTCCCATGGCCCTTCCTGGCACCGATTCTGCTTCCTGGTCTTCTCAGTTAGGTCACAGATACATTCTAGAACCACAGAAACCAGCATGTACAGCTTCTCACCTCTCCTGGTAGTCATGAGACTGAAGAAAACTGCCTGCTGTGTGCGGAAAGGGTAGAAGGAGAGAGGGAACAGGAAGGAGAAGCAAGAACCAGGAACCAGGCAGAAGAAAATGCTTGTGCTGGGTGAGAGCAGGGCCTGCTGGATGAGGCAGGCATGGGAGTGGAGAATGTCTAAAAGGACCTGGCTCCGAGATGCAAGGAGCAAATGGGCCACTGGTAAGCAGAAAGAGACTGACGTTTCTAACCCCAAATGTTTTTGTGCTTCTGATTTTACGGACTGAATCTTTTTTTTTTCTTTTAAGATGACAAATCACCTTAGGCATAAGAAACAATGACTTCCCCAAACGCTGATTTCGTGAAGGTCCTGTTACTAATAGAGGTTTACAATAAAAAATAATGGCTAAATTATATAATTGCGTAGAAAGGAAGTAAAGTATGAAAACCTGAAATCCATGGGAGAAGTGAAAAGAATTGGGCAGCTGGTACCTTCTCCTGGGTGTGTGCATCACCGCGGGGCCTTCCCTAGGGAGGGTGTGTGTTGGGGGGAGGCTGCCCTCAGACCGAGTCCTGCCAGCCCCACGCAGTTCTTACCTCTGATGGGTTGAAGAGGGTTGGGGGTGCTGCGACCCCATTGATTTTGGCGGCCTTGTGGATAATCACCTCTGCCTCTTCAAATCGTCCCTGAGAGATGAGCCAGCGGGGGGACTCGGGGATGAACCTGGAAGCACAAGGGCAACCTCACCTTACC
>PVIY010008707.1:0-75741 GCA_004026745.1 Myrmecophaga tridactyla | reverse complement strand
ATAGACACACACTCTGGAGACGGGTTTGCTTTCCCTGCATGCAATGCTTCTGAAAACTACCATCCATGGGCTTACAGAATGCTTTATCTGTTATCATGGTATTCCATTCAGCATTGCTTCTGATCAAGGAAAACATTTCACAGCAAATGAAGTGCGGGAATGGGCACATACTCATGGACTCCTCTGGTCTTACCATGTTCCCCATCATCCAGAAGCAGCTGTATTGTTAGAACGGTGGAATGGCCTTTTGAAAACTCAATTATCGTGCCAACTAGGTGGCAATACCTTGAAGGGCTGGAGTAATGTTCTCCGGGAAGCTGTGTATGCTCTGAATCAGTGTCTGCTGTATTATGCTGTTTCTCCCATAGCCAGGGTCCATGGATCCAGGAACCAAGGGGTGGAAATGGGAGTGGTACCAATCACTATTACCCCTCATGATCCACCAGGGAAATTTTTGCTTCCTGTCCCTGTGACCCTGAGCTCTGCTGATCTACAGGTTTTAGTTCCAAAACAGGGAGTGCTTCATCAGGAGAAATAACAATGATTCCAATGAACTGGAATCTAAGACTGCCAACTGATCACTTTGGGCTACTTATGCCACTGGATCAACAAACCAAGAAGGGGATTACATTATTGTCTGGGGTTATCAACCCTGACTATCAGGGGGAAGTAGGACTGCAACTACACAATGGAGGCAAAAAAAGTTTTTCTTGGAATATAGGAGATCCCTAGGGCATCTTTTAGTACTACCATTCCCTGTGATTAACATCAATGGAAACCTGAAACAACCCAATCCAGGCAGGACTATCAATGGCTCTGAAACTTCAGGAACGAAGATTTGGATCACCCCACCAGGCAAAGCCAGTTGAAGTGTTTGCTGAGGGTAAAGGGAACATGGAATGGGTAGTGGAAGAAGGTAGTGATAAATATGACCTTCAACCACGTGATCAGTTGCAGAAATGAGGACGTAATGCTCTTATGTCCATGTTATACTATTTGAGTTGTAAGATATCAAGTTTAAGAATGAATATTACCCAAGCATTTGCACCATATTCTGGAGAGATTTAATGTGTTTCCAGTTATATGCAGGACAGTTGAGTATTGTTAGTTGAAAGAAAAAAATGCATGTTTTATTGTTTTTTATTTAGAAATTAGGTATGGTTTAAGGTGGTATGTATAGCTGCCAAGTTGACAAGGGGTGGACTGTCATGGTCAGGTTCATATGTCAACTTGGCCAAGTGGTGGTACCTGTTTAACTGCTTGGGCAAGTGCTGGCCTTTCTGTTGCAATGATTACATTTCATAGAATTAAATCATGATACTGTAAGCTGCAATCACAGCTGATTACATTTGTAATCAGTCAAGGGGGATACCTTCTGCAAGGAGTGGTGCTTAGTCTAATTATTGGAAGCCTTTTATGGAGGATTCAGAAGAGACTGGCTCTTTTCCTGCTTCAGCTGGTGAGCCTCTCTTGTGTAGTTCATCCAGACCTTCCATTGGAATCATCAGCTTCACAGCCTGCCCTGTGGATTTTGGACTCTGCATTCCCACTGTTATGTGAGATACTTTTATAAATTTCTTATTTGCAAGTGTTTCCTGTCGATTCTGTTTCTCTAGAGAACCTTAAGTAATACAGTAGGCTTGAGAGAGACTAACCTTTGGACTTAATTTTTATTGAATGGAATAATCAAATCTTGAACCTACAGTTCAGAGTAATCTGCAAATCTAAAATTAATCACTAAAATAAGGAAGGAAGATGCAAATATTTTGCAAAATTTCTTGAATCATGTGCTATGCAAAATTCCTATTATTTATAAATAAAATGTTCCAAGTGCAAGAATAGAATTAAATTTAGCTTTCACACTAAATGACATGGAGTGGAAACATGAAATGAACTAAACAAAGGGCTGCAAAATCAGCTCAGGCCAGTCACACAAACAGGGATTGGGATAAAATCCTTATCTGAGTGAAAACAAGTCTAAACAAGTAATGACCGGTGTCACTGGTTTATAATGCATAATTAAAAGTGGATGCTGTTGATTAGTTAGAGTTCTTTGATAGGCTATAACTTCTAGAGTATCCAATCAGTGGAGAAATAGGGGAGGGACTTGCATGTTAGGTTTATGGAATAAATTCTAATGCTTTCTGTCACTCAGTGCAGAGGCCACTATATTTTGGTCATTCACCCATTCCACAAGACAGTGAATAAATCTTTTCCTCTCTGCAATCAGAGAAGTTTTTATTCTCTTTCAGGCATGGCTTTCTTTCCAATAGCTTTGCAGTCTTGTTTGGGATCTAAGGCTTTGGAGGAGGACCCTTGGGGAGGACAAATGGAAGGTGCACCCTGCTGACTGAGCAATCTTGGACGTTGCCCATTGGGGACCAACTTCTGACAGTTATAAAGACCCTAGACTGCATGCTTAGATCTGCAATTGTAAACAAGGAAAGGGGAAGGAAATCTGCCTCACAGTGACCAGGCAACTCTGTACATAACCCAAATTAAGAAACAAAAGAGTCTATTACATGTAGTCATGGTGGTCAGAAATTACAATGAGCTTGAGGTTGAGTTTCCATGTATGAGATGTGAGATATAGTGTGTGAAGTGAATGGTGAATCCAATCCTTGGTTCCCTTCTTCCATGAGTGGAGTGGGGGGAACAGGAGATAGACAAAGACAAATGGTACAAGAGAAAGGAACACAAACAAGATTCAGAAAAGGTAATGGAGACAGTTGGTCAAGTAAGGGGCAAAAGATAAGAGGGTTCTTATAGAGTCTCACAGACACATTCCCCTGAAAAGTCCATTAAGGAGAATGTTAAAACAATGGACTGATAGTGATCAGACCAAGGGAAAGGACAAAAAGAGAATGATTAAATATTGTTGTAACACTGGGGAAAAAGAAAGCATTTTGCTGTCCAACATAGTCTGGCCAAAATACAGGGCAGATGAGGATTGATTTGGGATCACTTCATGCTTTATGTTAATAAAAAGAAGCCCTTTTCCAAAGAGTCTGATTATGCTATATGCTGGCTAGAGAGAATGGGAACATCTGTTTATCTTATAAAGGCTAAAAACCCAGGACCAAAACCTAAATCTTTAAAAACTAAAGCCTGGGGGGTGTATGGGTATTTCAGTGGTAAAATTCTTGCCTGCCATGTGAGAGACTCGGATTTGATTCCTAGTCCATGTACATTAACAAACAAAAAACAAACAAGCAAGCAAAACAAAGAAACAAAAATGATGTTGCAATAATGGGATACTCACATGGAAAAATAATGAAATGTGACCTTAACACACAGCATACAAGAAAAAAAAAAGTAACGTTGGAGTGATGGTGTCTCAGTAGCAGAATTCTCACCTGCCATGTCGGAAACCCAGATTCAATCCTTGGTGCCTTCCCATGCAGAAAAAGAAAAACAGCCAAAGCCTGGGATACCTTATTGAGACATCCCATGCCCTGGGGTAGGAACTGATGGACCTAAAGACCCAAAAGAATTGAACTGTGTTCCCCTCAAGGAACCAGAGGTCAATTGAGGCCAACTTCTCCATATCTTACAAACCACCAGCAATAGAGGAAGGAGTTGGAACTGTGTAAGAAAAATATACAAATGTTTTCATTTCTGGTTGCTCCTGGGGAAATAATGGTGAGAGAACATAGACTACTAAGTCTTTATACTCTCTGAGAAAAGTGACAGTTTGGACAAGGAAAAATCAGTTACATAAAATGCCCCATTGATGAGTACAGAAGTAATGAGTTTCAAGGAGATGAAATTATTAATGGATATCACAGTGTTTTCAGCCAAACAACTGAATCAATTTTTAGGTCCCAGTTTATATACCTGGTCCAAACGTATGTCCATCCCAAATATCCTGTTCATAGTAGAGGAAAGGGGAAATGGTGAGAAAGGTGGCTATGAAAGAATGGGACACCCAGACAAAGGGTAATGTCAGTAGAGCAAAAAAATCCCCTTGTAGACCCTAATAATGATAATAATAATCAGGAAAGCAGAGTGCAAATGAAGGATCTTAAGGGGATCTCATTGTACAAGGATAAAATTGGCTCTGCCCAAATCTCAGAACTTAAATGGGTCCTTTGAGGTGACTCAAAAAATAGATGAAACTCCTTTTGCTTACATGCAAAAGTTGAGGGACAAGGTAAGAAAATACTCAGGAATGAACCATGATCATCCTGCGGCCCAAGGAAAGCTAACAGTCAGTTACATAAAGGGATCTTGGCCTGACATTCAGGAAAAATTTCAGAAATTAGATGAGTGGATGGATAAGCCTCTAGAAGAGTTATTGAGAGAGCCTAAGAAACTGTGTGTGAAAAGGGAAAAGTAAAAGCAGAAGCAGAAGGCTAAAGTCATAATGAGCACAGTCAACCACATGGTCAAGAAGAGATTAGAGACAAAGCAGAAAGGAAGCAGGCAGAGGCGGGATAGAGAAGCAGTCTTAGCCAGGTGAGAAAAAGTAGAAAGAGGACACAGGACTCTGCAATGTGTTTATCACTGTGGAAAACCTGGTCATTTCAAAAGCGAATGCTCAAATTTAAATAGAAAGGTCAGATAACACCGCTGATGAAGTTTGAGGACTTAGGGGAGTCAAGGGCTCCTTGCCCCAAGAGCCATACCAGGAGTCTTTAATAAATCAAATGTAGGACCATACCAGAAAGAAATTACATTTTCAGTAAACAGTGAGGCAGCTCAATCTTCTATAAACCACATCCCAATGGGGGTTGAATTCTCCAGTAGTTCTCTCACAGTTTTGGGAGTAAAAGAAGCAGGATTTAAAGTACACATTTTCAAACCTACTAACATCTGATAGGTAGATAACCAAATTTTGGGCCCCATGTTGAACATCCCAGAAATTGTGTATAACTTTTTGGGAAGGGACTCAATAATACCTATGGGAACGGACCTGGATTTATGGGGTGGCCAGATACAAGTTGTCTTAGCCTTGCTTACTGAAGAAGATGAAAAGAGCATCCAATAAAAATATAGGTAAGGGAAAGAAATGGGGGCTTGTAGCTTCCCCAAATCAAAATAAAAGTGAAAAGAAAGGGGAGGCGGTCAAAAACAGATCCCATCCTGTTGAGGGAGAGAAAGAAACTTCAGCTTTTGAAAACCTATGTCTCCTTTCAAGATACCTATTCTTCCTTTCCAAAAAGCAGATGGCAGTTGGAGGATAGTACAGGACCTGAGGGCCATCAACCAAATTGTTTAAGTTAGATATTCCATAGTCCCTAACCCTTATGCTCTCCTTAATAGGATATCCTACCATAATAGATGGTTCAGTGTAGTAGATTGGAAAAATGTGTTCTGAGCCTACCCCCATAATCCAGAGAGTAAAGGCTTATTTTCCTTTCAATAGGAAAATCCCTTCACTGCAAAAAGGCTGCAATATAGGTGGACAGTCCTACCCCACGGCTTCACAGAGTCCCCTAATTTTTGAACAGAAATTGGAAAAGAGTGTTAGAAAAATTTTCAATCTCATTTGAAATTACCTTTTTACAATATGAAAATGATCTGTTAATATCAGGTAAAGAAATCAGGCGGTTGCTGAGGCAACAAAGGATCTGTTGGACTTCCTAGGAGACCACGGGCTAAGGGTATCCAAGAAATAAACCACAACTTGTGGAAAAAGTAGCTATATACTTAGGTCATAATTAGATTGCCTCTTCCTTGGACAAAGAAGGGACTAAAGAAATTCTTAGGAATAGTTGGGTATTGCAGGTTGAAGATAGATAGTTATGCCTCTGAAACTAAAGGACTATAACAAAAACTGCTAGAGGAAAAATGTGACAAATTAAAATGGAGAAAAAAGGAAGTAGGAGTCTTAAACAGGCTCAAATAAGCATTAGTACAGGCTCCTGTTCAAGCTCTCCCCTCCCTTGAGTAGCCTTTCCACCTATTTTTTACAGTGGATAAAGGAACAGCCTTAGGGGTACTAACCCAAACGTGGGTTTGGGTTTATAAAATTTTTAATAAAATTTTGGACCCTGTCCCCAGAAAGAATGGCCCAAGAGTGTTCAAGATTTTGTGGGAACCACTGTCCTAGTAGAAGAAAGTAGGAAACTGACTTTTAGAAGGGCATTAATGAACGGCACCGTTCATCAAGTCAGGAATATTTTATTCCAAAGATCAGGGAGATGGCTGACTGACTTCCAAACCTTAAAGTATGAAGCAATCTTACTGGAAAAGGATAACTTTGTCTTAACCACAGACAATTTCTTAAATCCAGCCTCTTTTCTTTTGAAAGGGCTGGACCAAGCAGAAGCTCTTGAACATGACTGTTTGGACTTAATTGAGTATCAAACCTGAGATTGGCCTGACCTAAGGGATCTCATTTTACACTAAAGGGAAAAATTATTCATAAATAGGTCTTCTAGGGTCTTAGAGGGAAAGAGGCACAATGGATATGCAATTGTAGATGGCTAAATTGTGAAGTAAGAGAAGTTAGTGGATTGCCCAATAATTAGTCAGCTCAAACTTGTGAATTGTATTCATTAAATCAAGCTCTTAAATTATTAGAATGAAAGGATATAAAAGTCTACACTGACTTTCAATATGTCTTTGGGGTGGTCCACAACTTTGGAAAATTTTATGAAGAAAGGGAATTAATTAACTAAAAGAGAAATAATGGATCCATGGGGAATTAATGAAACAAGTACTAACCAATTTACTCATAACAAAGGTAATATCAGTGGTGCATGTAAATGGACACCAGGAAGGCCACACCTTTGAAGTTTAGGATGACAGGTTGGCAGATCAAAAGGCCAAGGAGGCTTCCTCTGTCTTCCATCAAGGTTAATAATCTTAATGCCCTCAATTCCTAAAGAATTTGATGGTCTTATATTCTATGAAAAAGGAGTAAAGGAGCTAGAAAAATTAGTAACAAGTGCAGATAATCAAGGGAGATGGGTCCTCCCAGATGGAAGACAAATGTTAAAAAAATAATGAGGGAAATACTAGTAGTCTTTCATCAAGGAAGTCCCTGGGAGGCACAGGCCATGTGTGATCTGGTTCTTAAACATTTTGGTCTCTACACCATAGCTAAACAAACATGTAAATGATGTATAGTTTGCCAAAAGATCAATAAAAATTTCTAAGGAAACACTTGCAAGGGGGAAGGGAACTAAGCTTCAGACCATTTCAAGGCATTCAAGTTGTTTATACAGAAATGCCTCTAGTAAATATATTCTAGTTCTTATAGACCATCTAACAGTGGGTGGAGGCATATCCTCTAGTCTTGGGTACAGCATCAGGAATTTCCAAAATCATTCTTGAACAAATTGTTCCCCATTATGGGTTGGTAGAATACATCAATTCTGACAATGGTAGCCACTTTACTTCCTGTGTGCTGCAGGGTATCGTACAAAACTTAGATATTGCATGGCATTTTCACACATCCTGGCATCTACCATCTTCAGGGAGAGAGAAAGAATAAATCAAACCTTAAAGAACCATCTTTTCTAAACTGGTCTTACCAACCAAGTTATCTTAAACTAAGTGCCTACCCATAGCGCTGCTAAGAATTAAAATTACTCCTAGAAAAGAGTTAGGAACCCCCCCCCCAAACGAAATGTTCTTTGGCTTGCCTTTTCCTGAGAAAATAAAAATATCCTTTGCTTAGATTCACAAGACCTCTTCCTTAAGGATTATATACTGGCCTTGTCTTTTATTCTGTCATCCCTCAGGTATCATAGTTTGCTGGCCCAGAAACTGGCTCTTATATATGCTGCCCATCACCATCAACCTACCAGTGGTCTTCATTAAATCATGGAGAGTCCAAACTCCAAAAAGCCTAGGAAAGACCTTATCTAGTTCTGTTGACAACTGAAGTAGCAGTTCAGATGGCAAAAAAAGGTTGAACTCACTACACCTGAGTACAAGGACCTGTACCTAAGCTAGATGATAAATACCCGACAACACAGACCAATTCTCAGGAGATAACTCCAACTTCAGATACTTTAAAAATTTCTTTAAAGACAATAATTGACAGGGTAAAGAAAAGAGGGAGATTACATTCTGTATTCTAATCTAACAAAGCTAATAGTGACCCTGGTCAGAATGTCTTATCCAAGGAAAGCACATGAAGAATTTAAAGCCCAATTAAAAAATAAATAAATAAGAATAATTATAATAATTATGTTGCCCTAAACTCAGGATGCAATGAGCCCTGTCAAATTGGTGAGGAATATAACCAAAAGTTTAGAGTCCCAAACTATACAGTATGATGCTTGCTGAGTAACAGACTGTGATAACTTAGTGAACAATGACAATTGAGGGGGAAATACAAATACTTGTGCCCAGAACCAGTGGGGAAGGGTTACAGTCAGGCCTTCTCTTCTAACACTTGGTGGGAAATGGACTCTACCACCCAGTTGTAAAGATGGATGGCAGATATGGGAAAGAGATCACAACAATTAAAGGATAAAATAAAATTTTATAAAGGAAACACCCCAACAAATTGTGAAGATCTTCAGTTTAAACTGTTAATCATAACCATTAGAAAAGCAGACAAATATGAGGCATGGAGCAACACCAGTAATGGAATGGAAGCAGAGATCACTGGTAGAGATCATCTAGGAGCAACAGCACCCAAGGGACCCAACAGGGAACTAATTCCTCAGTTCAAAATGACCCCATAATTGTCAGGAAAATCAAAGCAGAAGATTTAAAACAAACCATAGAGATAGAAACAGGGTATGGAGATACAAATGACTGGGTGGAATAAATTAAATATACAGTCTAGAGTCTAAACAAAAGCAACTGTTTTGCTTGTGCAACAGGCCAACCCATTTCTCTTATTGTGCCCATTTCAAGAATGGAGAAACATGAAGAAGAGTTTAAATATATAGTACTCCTTTTTCAAAATACTACTTCTAGTGAAAGTTGTAGTATGCTGCCCACTTTTCCCTCCAATCAAAAGTGGAAAATTCAAAGCCATACTTGTTTCCCATCCCAGCCCAGGAAATCACTCTGCCTGTCTTTCTAGAAGGGATGAGGGGCTCCAGGATCTTGGGACCATGGCCTTTTGTACCCAAATGTGGGATGTGACTGAGGATAGTACTGGAAATTTCTCCAGTTTGACCTTACCTTGAACAGACCTTTGGTGGTATTTTGGACCATCCTCTGACCAGTACTGACTGAGGACTGGAAAGGGACCCATGATCTGATTCAATTGACCATCTCATTTACCCTAGCCATTGAAAAAGAGGAGGAAATTCAAATCCAAGTGAAAAAAGCTTATTTGGATACATTGATAACCAAATTTATTTAGATGATATAGGGGTAGCAAAGGGAATCCCAAATGAGTTTAAGGCCAGAAATCAAATAAACACAGGATTTGAGTCATTCCAATTTTGGTGAGACATGATTAATAAAAATGTAAACTGGATTAATTACATATATTATTATTATAATCAACAAAGATTTATCAACTACACCAGAGATGCAGCGAAGAGCATCCAAAGACGACTAGATGCTACTAGTCAGATGTCATGGGAAAACAGGATAAACCTAGAGAGAATGCTAGCTGAAAAGGGAGGCATTTGTGTTGATAAAAGGTAGTTGTTGTATATTCACCCCAATTATACAGCCCCAGACAGAACTATCACCCAATCTTTGCAAGGCTTAATGGCCTTATCTGAAAAATTGGCAAAGAATTCAGGCATTGATATCCCCCTCAAAGAATGGTTAGAAAGTTGGTTCAGAAAATGGAAGGGGTGGCACTGTCTATTTTAACTTCTTTAATCATTCTAACTGGAATGCTGACAGCCATCAGATGTTGCATCATCCTTTGCCCTCGTGGGTTAACTCAAAGACTTATAGAGACTGCCCTAATCAAATGAATGCTTGCTCAATATGAACAAAACAATTCTTACCTCCTTAAAGAGGAAGATCCTTATTTAGAAGAATATTAAAAAGGTTTTAGAAAGTTTGAAAAAGAACTAAAATGTGAAAGCAAAAAAGGTTCACAAAACAAGGAGGATTTGTAAGAATAGATTTAAGTTTAGTTTTTACTCAAAATGACATGGAGTGGGACAAATGAAACCAAGTAAAAAAAGTGCTGTAAAATCAGCTCATGCCAGTCATGCAGACAGGAGAAGGAGAGGGCCTTTGACATAAGCCCAGAATTGGTGTCAAATCTTTATCTGTGTAAAAACAAGTATAAACAAGTAACAACCAGTGTCACTGGGGTGAAAAAAACATAACCGAAGGTAATTACAAAAAAGTTTTTAAAAAGTAGTTCCAGGAAGATGGCAGAATAGGATATATCAAGTTCAACCCTGCTCCACGGAACAGCTAGAGAAGGGAGGAGAGGGCAAATGAGATGGTGATTCCAGGGTGTAAGTGACCTGGGAGTGTCTTCTACACCACATAGGGTGTCCCTGGTTGCCAAAGCTGAAGAACTGAGAAGCAGAGAGCTGGAGAAGTTCCAGCTGATGCAAACAGCCTAATGCAGAATCCTGGAGCCCCCATGAGTGCACAGAAAAGGAGACACGGTCTAGGAAGAAAGCCAAGCTACATTCCTTGAATGTGCTACCTTCACTGGCACAGCCCTGTGACCCACAATTCACCCCACAACTCATGCACAAGAACCCCCACCCCACTAACCCCTTGTGCATATACCCAACCTGAACCCCAATCCAAGTGTGTGCATACATGCCCCAGGCCAACACACCTCTCCAGCAAAAGTACTGTCTCACTGCAACCCTCTTGAACCCTACCTCACAGTCCCTGCCCCCTGCAAGCTGTCAACAGCTTCCATACCCTGGCTATACACAGCCCTGCCCATGCAGTAGTGTAGCCACTCACCACTCCTCATGATCTCTGTGCACCTGAACATCAGTATTTGGCCCTCCAAGATCTGCAGATGCACAGAACTACCAGTCATGCCCCTAAATTCTGGGCAAGCAATGACCTGCACAGCCAGGCCACTTCTGCTTTAGGCCCATGCAGGCACAATAGCAACCCATTGCCTTAAACTCTGCTCACACACAGAAAGGGATGCACACCATAGACCAGTGCACAGCAGGGACCTAACCCTGAGGCCCATGCACCAGCATAGCCAAATCCTTCCCACCACTGGGCACCCGTACTCAGAGGCACTAGCATAGCATCCCCAACCTTCACCTATACCTGTGCTGCAACTCATCACCACACTGTTGTGCCCTGCCCAGCACCCTGCATCTTGCCCCACATGCATCCCACAAATACAAGGTTTTGGACTACTGAAGGAAATCAACTTCCAAAATAAACCAGTCAAGATATTTACATGCAGCCGAAGATCATTAAGCATCTCATGAAGCAGACAGATGTAGTCCAGCCTAACAACCAAATTAAAACACCAGAGGAGACACAGACATTGGAACAACTAATCAAATATGTTCATAGAACTCTTCTAAATAAAATAAGTGGGATGGCTAATGACATAAAGGAGATCAAGAAAACTTAGAAAAGCATAAAGAAGAATTTGAAGAAATAAATTAAAAATATCATATATTACAAAGATTAACGATGCTGTAGAACAAATAAAAGGAATACTAGAGACACACTACAACAGATTTGAGGAGGCAGAAGAAAGAATAAGTGAATAAGAGGACAGGACAACTCATTTTGAACACTCAAAACAACAAATGGCAAAAAAGAGAAAAAAATGAATTGTATCTCAGGGAAATGAACAAAACAAGGCACACAAATGTAAGAATCATTGGTGTCCCAGAAGAAGAGAAGGGTAAATGGCTAGGAAGATTACTTGAGGATGTAATGGGGGAATCTTCCCAAATATTATAAAAGACATAAATATGCAAGTCAAAAACTCAATGAACTGCAAATAGAATAAATCCAAGTAGGCCCTCCCCAAGACACATATTTGACACAGTCTGTCAAATTTTGAAGAGGAAAAGAAAATCCTGAAAGCAGCAAGAGAAAATACTCAACTATAGACAAGTTTAACCAAATAAGACTGAGTTCAGACTACTCAACTGGCACTATGGAGGCAAGAATGTAGTGGTATGATATATTTAAGATCCTGAAAGAGAAAGACATCCAGCCAAGAATTCTGTGCCCTGCCGAACTGAACTTCAAAACTGAGGGAGAGGTTAACATTTTTCACAGAAAAACAAATCTTAAAAGAATTTTTCAACAAGAGACCGGCCTACAAGAAATACTAAAGGAAATTCTGTCTGTTGATTAAAAGAGAGAGGAAAGGGAGGTCTGGAGGAGGCCACAAAATAAAAGATTACAAGTAACGGTAACTCAAAGGATAAAAAACAAAAGAGGGAAAAGAATGTATAGATCTGACAAATAAAATAAAAAAGATAAGATGATGGATTCAAAAAATGCCTCTTCAGTAATAACTTTGGATGTTAAGGACTAAACTTACCGATTAAAAGATATACAAACTGAAGAATGGATTAAAATACACAATCCAGCCATATGGTGTTTATGAAGTGTTCATATTAAATGCAAAAATAGAAACAGATTGAAAGTGAAAGGATGGAAGATGTTCCAAGCAAATATTAACCAAAAGAAAGAAGGGGTAGCTATAATAATATCAGAAAAAATATACTTTAAATGTAAAGACATCATAAGAGACAAAGAAGGACAATATATTAATAACAGGGACAATTCACCAAGAAGAAATAATAATAAAAATCTTCATGTTCGCAATTAAAGAGCTCCAAAGCACATGAGACAGACATTGGTAAAACTGAAAGGATTGATAGATGTTTCAACAATAATTGCAGAAGAATTCAATATACCACTCTCCTGTATAGCTAAAACAACCAGTCAGAAGATCAACAAGGAAATGGAGAAGTTAAACAACTTCATAACTGAACTAGATCTTATAGATGTATATAGGTCATTACACCACAAAATACAAGGATGAACATTCTTCTCTTGTGCTCATGGAACATTCTCCAGGAAAGATGATATGCTGGGGTAAAAAGCAGTTCTTTATAAATTTAAAAACATTGATAGAATTCAAAGAATTATCTGTGATCACAATGGAATGAAGCTGCATATCAATAACCAAAAAATAATGAGAACTTTCACAAATATATGGAGATTAAATAACACATTCTTAAACAAGCAGTGGGTACAAAATGCTAGGGAAATCAGTAGCTATCTGGAGAAAAATGAAAATGAGAATACAGCATATCTAAACATGTGGGATATGGCAAAGGTTGTGCCGAGAGGGAAGTTTATTGCCCTAAATGCCTATATTAAAAAAGAAGAAAGAGTAAAACTCAAAGACTTAACTATTCACCTGGAGGAACTTGAGATAGAACAGCAAACTAAACCCAAAGCAAATAAAAGAGAAATGTCAAAGATTAAAGCAGAGTTAAATGAATGGGAGAAAAAAAAGAAAAATAGAAAGAATCAATAAAACCAAAAGTTGGTTCTTTGAGAAAATCAGTAAAATTGACCAATATCAAGACTGATGAAGTAAACAAAGAGAGAGGATGTAAATAAACAAAATCATAAATGAGAACGTGTACATTACCACATACTCTGAGGAAATAAAAGATATAATAAGATGATAGTATGAAAAACTATATGTCAACAAACTAGACAACTGAGATGAAATGGACAAATTCCTGGAAACACACAAACAAGCTACACTGACTCAAGAAGGAATAGAAGAGCTCAACAAACCAATCACAACCAAAGAGATTCAATCAGTCATCAAAAAGTTTTCTACAAAGAAAAGCACAGATCCAGATGGCTTCATGGGGGGAATTTTATCAAACATTCCAAAAAGAACTAACAACAAAACTGCTCAAGATTTTCCAAAAAATTGAGGGAAAAGGAGCACCACTAAACTCATTTGATGAAACTAATGTCATTTTAATACCAAAAATGAGGTAAAGATGCTGTAAGAAAGAAAAACTAAAGGTCAATATTCCTAATGCACATAGTTGCAAAAATTCTCAGCAAAATACCAGAAAATTGAATCCAACAACTCATTAAAAGAATTATACATCATGACCAAGTGATTTTTATACCAGGAATGCAAGGATAGTTTAATACAGGAAAATCAGTTAATGTAAGACAGCACATTAACACAAAAAAAAGGGAAAAATCACAGGATCACCTTGATTGATTCTGAAAAAGTATTCAACAAAATTCAACATCATTTTCTGTTAAAAAAAAAACTTCAATAGATAGGTTTCAAAGATAATTTCCTCGGTAAGTAAATGGCATACATGTAAAACCGATAGCCAGCTTTGCACTCAATGGAAAAAGACTTGAAACCTTCCCCCTAAGATCAGGAACAAGAAAAGGATGCCCTCTGTCACCACTACTATTCAACATTGTACTAGAGCTCCTAGCTAGAGCAATCAGACGGGACAATGAAATGAAAGGTATCCAGTTTGGAAAAGAGGAAGTAAAATTTTCATTATTTGCAAATGACATGATACTATACATGGAAAATCTTGAAAATCTACAGCAAAGTTACTTGAGCTGATAAATAAACTCTGCAAGGTGGCAGAATTTAAAATTAATGTGCAAAAATAGTAATGTTTCTATACACAAGCACTGATCTAAGAAGTCAGTTAAGGAAAAAATTCCATTCAAAATAACCACTATATGAATCAAGTGCTTAGTGATTAATTAATTAGGCTTGTAAAGGAGTTGTACACAGAAAACTACATAACATTGCTAAAAGAAATCAAAGAAGATCTAAATAGATGAGAAGACATTTCCTGTTCATGGATAGAAAGGTTAAAAATAGTTAAGATATCAATTCTATCCAAATTGATGTATAGAGTCCATGCAGTACCAATCAAAACTCTAACATCCTACTTTGAAGACTTCGAAAAGCTAGTTACCAAATTCATCTGGAAGGGAAATAAATCCCGAATAGCTAAAAGTATCCTAAGAAAGAAAAATAAAGTGGGAAGATTAACACTTCCTGAATTTAAAACTTATTACAAAGCCACAGTGGTCAAAATAGTACGGTACTGGCACAAAGATAGAAGCGTTGACCAATAGAATCAAATTGAGAGCACAGAAATGGACCACTAAATCTATGATAAAGTGATTTTGACAAGGCCCCCAAATCCACTGAACTGGGACAAACTAGCCATTCCAATAAATAAGCACAAGAGTTCTGGATATCTTAAGCCAAAAGAATGAAAGAGGACCCTTACCTTATACCCTATACAAAAATTAACTCAAAGTGGATCAAACATGTAAATATAAGAACTAGCACCATAGAGCTTCTAGAAGAAAATATAGGGAAACATCTTCAAGTACTAGTAAAAGGAGATAGCTTCCTAATCTTTATGCCAAAGTCCAAGCAACAAAAGAAAAAAAGTAGATAAATGGGAACCTCCCAAACTCAAATCCTTTTGTACTTCAAAATACTTTGCAGAAGGTGAGTAGGCAGCCAAGTCAATAGGAGAAAATATTTAGAAATTGCACATCAGACAAAGGTTTGATTTCCTGTATACATAAAAAAATCATAGAATGCAACAGCAAAAGAACAAAAAACTCAATTATAAAATGGATTAAAGATACGAATAGGCACTTTTCTAAAGAGCAAATACAGATGGCTCTAAAAGCACATGAAAAGATGCTCATTTTCATTAGCTATAAGGGAAATGCAGATCAAGACTACAATGAGATACCAACTTAGACCTAAACGATTGGCTGGTGTTAAACAAATAGGAAACTGCGAATATTGGAGAGGACTGAGTAATTAGGACACTTATACCAGGAAGTGTATAATGGCCCAACCACTATGGAAAACAGCTTGGCAAGTCCTTAGGAAACTAAATATCAAATTACCCTATCACACAGCAATACCACTACTTGGTATATACCCAGAAGAGCTGAAAGAAGTAACACAAACAGATATTTTCCCGAAGTTCACAGTAGCATTATTCAAAATAACCAAAAATGGAAATAATCCAAATGCCCATCAACAAATGAGTGGAATAGCAAAATGTGGTATACATTTTAATGATAGATTATTATGCAGCAGTAAGAGAAAATGAAGTCCTGAAGCACATGACAAGGTGGATTATTATTAATCTTAATATTTTTTAGTTCAGTTTTTCTCAACAGCTGAACTATTAACATTTGGGACTGGATATTTCTTGCAGAAGCAGTAAGTGTGTGTGGGAGTGCGGGTAGGATAGGACTGTCCTGTGAATTGTAGGATGTTTGGTAGCATCCCCTGACATTTATTCTTCAGATACCAATAGGAAACCTGAGTTTTGACAAAAAAATTTTCCTCAAGATATAAAGAAATGGCCTTCAGAAGGAAGTCACTCCCATTTGAGAATACTACACTGAGCAAAGAGAGAGAGAGACATTTATAAGAGCCTTAGAATAACTGATATTTTAAAGGTCTTAAAATCTATATGAACATATGGGAAAAAGAACTTGATTATAAGAGGATAAGTATACCAGAGAGTAGTGAAATTATGCAAGAAAAATACAAACAAATTAGTATTTTTTATTATTTAAAAATTATGAATTACAGATACATATTTAAGGATAGGATAGGATATTAAGAGAAAAATGGCCCTCTATAATGTATTTTTAGTTGGTGTATAAAGAAAAGGGTTACTATAAATTTATTGAGAAATTGTATCAAATTAATGTGAACATTTCCTGAGGCACTGCTTTACTTGATATGAGAAACTTCCCTCCAGCTTTCTATAAAATGTCAGCTTTCGAAGCACAAAGCTAGGTAATCATGCAAATCTGATTTGATCATCCTTTTGTGATTCTTACAGACTGCTCCCCTTTTACTAGTGGGACATTTCTTTTGATGGGTATAATAGTAATGCAGTCAGTGTAGTTGTATTTCCCAAATCTCTTTGAAAACAGATTACTGGATAGGGGAGAGATATGTGTAAGCTAATGATCTTTGCCCCAGACTAGACTGAAGGTTGCAGTTGCCACTGGTCTCCTTTCCAAGTCCGAAGTATGTTTCCCTCCTTTTCCAGTTTTTTTCTAGATTTCTGCCTATCTTTTTCACAAAGGTATATTCCTTCTGATTTTCTCAAGTGGAAAAACTGTGTTTAGGCTCATCTTTTTCAATAAGAAAAAGTTTGTAGATTTCAGAGCCCCCAAAAGTTGGAAGTGCACAGTCTAGAAGACCAATATTTTTATGTCTGGTCACCACTTTTGTTACAGGAATTCCGGATAAATATCAAAAATGGGAAACTAATTCTCTTAAAATTATAAAAATTAGAGCCATGAAATGCTAAAGAAAATTGCATCTGAATTGTATAAACAATCCAGAAAACGTGAGGAAATGTGACCGAAATCATGCACATATCAGAAGTTGAGCTGGAAATATAAATAAAATTTTCTGATGGTATTGAAACTGAGTACAGTTTCCAGTATTTAATAATAGCATGCTATTTCACATGATCCTGAATCCTTGCTCACTAGAAACTGATTAGAAGAAAGATGAGATGAGATCCTGTGCCATCTTTCCTACTTCAGGCCCCATATTCTCAGCTGTAATTAGTTATGAAGATAATTGATCTAATTATCTGAGTCCTGGCAAGGACTCGATTCAGGCTATTACTAAAACTCCTTTGATTTATTTTTCCACATTGAATTTTCTTTAAGATGTTTCTTGATTTATCTTAGTTTCCTTCATTGTCTCATATTCCTTATTTTTTCTTTCATTTCATGGCTTTCCCAGGATTTTATCTTTGATGACTTTTTCTTCTGACTTTATACAATCTACCAATTCACAATTTCCTCATCACGGTTTTAAATACATAAATGTTAATGAATCACCCTCTAATTTTTCTTTCTTTCAGTTGATTGTTAGGAATCTCAGCTTATGTGTTACATGATCACTTCAGGTTCAAAGTGTTCCATGTAATGTCATTTATTCCATACCTCAAAACCTGAACATTGCTAACATCTCCCCCATGATTCAAATTACATTTTATGGACACTAAGAAATTTCTTCATTTTTTTCCTACCTGGAAACAGTTCCTAAATTATATTTTTCCTACTCCATACATTTATCATGAATGTGTTTTTTCCATCTTTCATTTCTAACTTCTTGCCTGCATTTCTGCCACAGAAGCCTAAAAGATCTTTTTGCCCACAGAAAAAGCTCTTTCTAACATGTCCTCTAGATTAATATATTTGAAATACAAAGCTTAACCTATTCACTGGGTTAATGTGATTTTTCTCTACTTTTTAGGGATAAAACCCAAGCCACACAGTGTATCAGAGTAAGTCCTTTATGAGCCAGCTGATTCTCCTAAATTTTCTTCAGTTTCACATTTCACACTTGCAAACCTGTGATACTATTTTACCCAATTGTCTATAATTTCTCCATTGCACTCCACATACTTTCTGCCCCATCCATGGGCTTATGAGCTTCTGCCTAGAAGGCTCTTATACTTAAGAGTAATTATATTACTCAGCTCAAGCACTAATCTCCCCTGGTGCCCAAGGCCAGGATAGCAATTTCTTCCTCTGGGTTTCCCCAGTCACTGTGAGTCAACTATTGATTGCTACAATGCATTGTAACTGTGTGTTAGATGACCCTTCATTAAGTATTTTTTAAAATTTTTTGTGGTTATTTTAAAATTATTTTTCTTTTCTTTCTTCTTTTCTGTTTGTTCATTAAGTGTTATTAATATCATGGCTGTCATTTCAAAACTATATTGAAAGACAGAACCTGTTTTTATCTTTTGTTGCTAAATATGCCTACCCAAGCCAGGAAATGGCAGGTACAAAACTCTAGATAGCAGTGGATCCAAAACTTGTCTGAATGCTAAAATCACTCGGTATCTCCAAAAATTACTGATGCTTAGTCTGCTGGGCCATGGAGAAGCCAAACTCAGGCCAGGCAGCATCACCATGCTTTGCTTACTTACTGCTTTTCTGTGAAGACTCAGAGGAAGACAGTTGTCACCTGAATTATTGACATTGCAACTACTGCAGGGGTGGGTGACACACTGGCAACATTGGCTGACACAGATCTGTTTGGTGTTCATGGAGAGACTCCTGGGACTTTAGGGATCAGTGGCCTTCAAAGATGTAGCTACAGACTTCCACCAGGAAAAGTGGGCTCTTTTGGATACGTCCCAGAGAAAGCTGTTCAGAGGCTTGATGCTGGAGAATATCAGTCATTTGGTCTCAGTGGAATGTCAGGTCTTCAAATCAGATATACTTTCCCAATTAGAGAAAAGAGAGGAAATGTGGAGAGAAGGGTTAGGACATCTAGAAATCTGTATTCAGGCAGTGAAAGTGGCCTTCAAAAACAGGAAATGATATCCATACAAAGTACCTATAAGAAAGACACATCAACCATCATGTCATTGAGATCTCATGTCATTCATAAGATTCCTTTTAAGTGCAATAATCTGTGAGAACATTTCACTCACAGATCCACAGTTACTCAACATATGTTAAGTCATCAGATAAAGAAATGTTATTTCAGCAAACCATTTGGAAAAGTCCTCAATGACTAGTCATCTTTTATACAACATAAGCAAGTTCTTTCTAGATGTAAGTTATATAAATATCATCTAAGTGGTGAAACCTTTATTCAAAATTTTGATATTAAAGAATACAATGGAGTTGATACTCAGAAGAAATCTTATGAATAACATCCATTTGGATGGAAAACCTTCACTCATTGTTCTACCTTTAAATAACATGACAAATTCACAATGGAGAGAAGCCATATAAATGCCATCGACGTGGGAAGGCCTTCAACTAGATCTCTTCACCTTAAACACCATAAGAGAATTCACACTGCAGAAAAACCGTATGAATGTCATCTGTGTGGGAAAGCCTACACTGCTTGTTCTGCCTTTAGACAACATGAGAAAATTCCCATTGGAGACTAACTATATCAGTGTCATCTATGTGGGAAAAGCTTCAGTGCACCTTATCATTTTAGAGAGCATGAGAGAATACACACTGGAGAGAAACCATATGAATGCCATCTATATGGCAAAGCCTTTACTCATTGTTCTGCCTTTAGGTGGCATGAGAAAATTCATACTGGAGAGAAACCAAATCTGTGTCATCTGTGTGAAAAAGGCTTCACTGATTTTTCTGGCTTCAGATGGCATAAAAAGATTCATACTAGAGATGATCCCTATGAATGTAATAAATGTGGGAAAGCCTTCAGTACATGTTTTAACCTAAAGAACGTGGGAGAGAAGCCATATCACTGTCATCTAGGTGGGAACGCTTCACACAGTATTCTACCCTTAGTCATCATGAAAGAACAGACACTGGAGAGAAACCATATGAATGTCACCAATGTGGGAATTCTTTCACTTGTACTGGAATGCAAGAACTCAGATTGAATAGAAACTCTTTGAATGCTACTAATGTCAGAAAGCCTTCATTCAAAGTCATCTTAGATAGAATGAGAGTACTCACTTTGGAGAGAAACCATAATATCATCAAAATGGGGAAACCTTCACTCATTGTTCTGCACTTAGGTGGCATGGGAGGATCTACAATGAAGAGTAACATTATGAATGTCATCTATGTGGGAAAGCCTTCAGTACATGTTTTTACCTTAAAAAACATGCGAGAATTCATACTTTGCTCATTCTTTTGGTTTTAGAGAACATAAGAGACTTACACTGGTAAGAAATGTCATGAAAGTCATTAATGTGAGTAAATCTTCCTACATTTTTCTAATCCAGGACAATATCAATTATTTCATTTTAAAGAAAAACTGTTACAGCATCATCCATAATGGGAAAAACACAATTTATTTTGTCACCTTAGACAACATGAGAAAACTCAAATAGGAGTAAAACCATTGGATGTCATATATGTGGGTAAGCCTTTAGTGAAAGTTGAGACCTTAGATGACATGGAAATCTCACATTATAAATGTTTTGATTATAGAAGACATTTAAGCTGTGGGATTAGCCTTTAATATGTCAGAAAACTCACATACTGTAAATGCACTATGTAATCAACATGGAAGAGCTTTTGTCATCATTACTACTTCAGTTGGCCTAAGCTCATTGAATCTATCTGAATTTCATATATCTAGCAAAGCCTTCAGTTGACAGATGGATGAAATACAACATGAGTGAACTCACAATATATTTGTAATGAGAGTGCAATAGTCCTCATCCATTGCTCTAATAAACCAGAGTAATTGTATGAGAAAAAAGTACTGGTCTTGCATTCTATCTCTGGAGATTATTCATTAATTGGTTGGGCTATGGCCTGGGCTTTGAAATTTTTAAAAGTTCCAGGTATCTGTAATGTACAAACAGGTGGAGAACCCTACCATATGAGGTTCCTTGAAGCCTCATGCATTTGCACTAGTTCTGAAAAACTTTACTTGACATATGGTCATGATACTGCCAAGAAGTTTGTTGGGATTTTTATTAGGATTCTGTTGAATCTATAAATCTCTTTGAGGATGATGGGCATCTTCACAAGATTTGGTTTTTCAATTCATGAGCAAAGAATGTCTTTCCACTTATTTAGGTCTTCCTTGATTTATTTTAGCAGTGTTTTTTTTGGGGGCTCTTGTAAACCTCATGTTTCTCAAATTCTCAAGTAATGTTAAGTGTTTTGACCTATCAGATTCCAGATGGGAAAACACTGCATCTAAAGAATTACAATTTCTAAGTACTGGGTGCAAAAGTTTTAATATTTCCTAAAGGTTCTTGTAATTGTCTTTCTGTTCTCTGGAAACAGAGGAACAAAATAACAAAGACATTTCTGACTGATATGTCTGATTTGGCATTTGTAGCAGCATGAAGTCATTTTTAATTTTAAATCACATTTATTTAAATATAATATTTTTCCTAGACAAATGAACGTACTTATAAGCATATTTATAACATGATAGACATAAACATAAATGAAAGGTGTAAGTATTATAGACAAAAATTAACAAATATTTTAGGCAAATTTACTTCATGCTTACATTTAGTTTCAAGAGCACATTAACATGGATATTTAAAAAGGATGAAAAACTAGTATAAAACATTCACATTTGCAACTGTAGTAAGTCATATTTCCTAGACTGATGTTTTATGGAAGCTATATAAAAAAACTAATTCAACCATCAATGACACAGGGTAACATTGTTTGTAAATGAAGCATGTTTTTGTCAGTAGAATTGTTTCTTTAACTTTTAAATAATATAGCACATGTATCAAGAACATGGCATATTTATCTATTAAATATACATGCATTACACAGTAAACCTAAATAATTCAGCACGTTTATGCAGAGAATTAACAAATTGTACTGCTATTAATCAAATCAAATATGATTTAAATCTCCCATGGCATAGAAAATTCTCTATCACCATCTACCTCTTCCCTTTACCATTTATTGACCAATGGCAGTTTTTTTCTGTTTTAATATTTATTTAGAATAAATACTGGATATTCAAGAACTACAAATCATATCTGGGTGTTTTGCCTAAACTCTAATTGGAGACGAGTTGATTTCAATTTTTCTCACAGTAAGATATTTCTATGTGTGTTGTGACCAACAAATTTCTAAATAAGTGTATTATCAGCACTAGTAGGTATCATCACAAGATGTTTTACTTTAGGGGCCAGATAGGTTGAAAAGGAAATGCGGTGCTCTTCATAAATTGGGAACATACATGGTCAAGTCATGGTGCTGAGGCCTGAGACCCCAGCAGGGTAGCATCTCCAAGTCATTTTTTAATTGTGGAAGACATTATTACACTTAAGAAAAACGACTACACTGCACAGTTTTTAATACATTTAGTAACCTCCCAAATAAGACGTTTATGCCAAATAATTTTGATTTAGCAAACACTATATGCTCTTTGTACCAGTGCTGTCTTATTTTTAGCCTGACTCCAAATGCAAAAACACCTCTTCAAAATATCTCCTCAAACTCTTCTGGCAGATGTTGAAAGATACCCAAAACTCGCATAGGTCCCCACTGGCCCCACCCTACCTCCCCCTGACCAGGAGACCCTGTCATGCCCCTGCCTAAGCCAAGCTATGGCCTCCCTACCTGTGCCTCAAAAGGGGTTGCACAGGCAGTGTGTGGGCACTGGCAGGCACCGGTGGGTAGCTGGCAGAATTTGGCACCATCCCTGCCTCTCTGAGCAATCATTAACCCCACCACGGACCGCACCTCAGACCTGACCAACTGAGGAGGGGGCCAGGGGGAGTACTGAGTTCAGAGACGCTGGGACCTTGGACTTGAGGCCCAGCCCCGGGGTATGCAGGAGGTGGGGATGGGGATGGTCAGAGTGTGATGATCAGGTCTCTCAGTCCCCTCTCAATCACGAGTCTGCAGTCACATGTGATGCCTGCAGAAGGTGGGAAGTAGGGATGTAGCAATCAGTACAGCAATCAAGCATGCTAATGCCTGGCTCAGCAAATGCTGTGACATCTGTCATTATCCAAACCTTCACTTTGAGGCCTTCACAGGTTATCTCCCCTCCTCTGGGGATCGAGCACCCAATTCCTTCTTCTCCTGCAATAGAAGCCCAAGGATCCCTGCATTGACAAAGAAGAGAGTGTGCCTTAGGGACAAGTTCACAGGCTGAGCTTTCTGCCTCTTTCTAGCTGGGTGGCCTAGAGAGGTCACCCCCACCCTTTTGAAACACTCTTGTCTGGATCCTGGGTTGCTTGTTCCCCCACCACCACCTGTGAGGGTGAATTGGGGGTACCCAGCCCAGGACAGGTGCTCAGTACACCCCAGGTATGCCAAAACAGACCATGAGCTGCAAATACATTTTCACTACTCCCTTCCCCAAAAGCTCCAGGGAGGTCCTCGGGAGAGATGTCCTTGTGTCTTCCAGGAGTAGGAGTCTGCATTTATTGCGCACCTTTGGTGTGCTTTACATCATGCTTTCACTGACTCTCATCATCAACAGGAAGAGACAGATAGCATTGTAATTACCCTGTTGGGCAAATGGATGAGCCAGCACCAGGGTACAGGTGATGTGGGCAGGGAAGGAGGAAGGACCCCATCCTCTACCCATCCCATACCCATCCTCTCGTCACCTTCCCAGCACACTTCCCATCGCTGTCCTGGCTGCATGCCGCCCCCTGCCCTAGAAAGTTTTTCTTGCTCTCTAGTAGTGAGCACCTATTATTCTGACTGCCCAGCACCAATTCTGGCTTTCCTTGATAAAAGCACCCTAGTTTTCATTTGGGGGGCCTCCCTACCCTTCCTTTCTCCCTGCTCTAGTGTTCACGTGATCCATGCAGTCAGAGCACTGCATCCCTTTGATCACTGTGATTGGCCAGGTTTGGGCACGTAACCCAAGATGGATCAATAAGAACCAATGGTGGGCTTTACCAACACAAAAATGAGAATTGCTCCCAAATCTCTATAGATTAGGAGAAGGATCAAAAGAAGAGGAGTTATAACAGAGAAAATAGGGTTTAAGAAGTGAGTATGACTGTGAATCACCATGTTGATATATCTTCTAGCCTCCAGTGTTTTGAAGCAGCTAGAAGGAAAAATCTGAAACAGTGGAATGGTAACCTATCACAAACTCTGAACTCTGTTCTAAAACTACTTGCTAAAATTTACTTTGAAAATTGTTTTTTTCTTCTTTCTTTGTATATATGTTATATTTATTATAAAAACGTTTTTAGAAAGTGAAAAAAATCTCCTCAAACCATCAGAGAAAAACAAAGTATTTGGCCCAGTTCAGAATGGGTCTCAGTTCTTTAAGATTAATTTCTTTATAGAGTACTCTCCATGCACTGCTGTTTTTGGCTCTGTAAGAGAATCAAAATTCTGGCAAAAAATGTGATGAGGTACCTGAATAAATAAACTATTTGGGGATGAGAGGCAAGGGAGTCCCAGATTTCTGGTTTAGTGATTTGTAAGATTCTTGTTAGTCACACCTTGATTTCATTTCTCAATTATAAGTAGGCCCCAGGTAGTATTAATTCAATTATAAGTCATGAAATTGGAAATATAAATATAGTAAGTATATCCAGAAGCATCATGGTATTCTCCTCCCACAATGGCTGAGAAAATTTACCAGATCTAATAAAAACTCTCTTTAGCACTCAAAATTGAAGGCAAATCCTAAATATTAATAAAGTAGCTAATTTTGGTGGAAATGCAATTAAAGATGAGGAAAATAAAAATTTCTCTGCAAAACTTTATTTGAAAAAGAGACAAAAATGTTTATGAAACTTAAGGTGTTTTGACTGTTGTTGAGCCAAAAGTTTAGTGTCTATAAAGAGAGCTCATGAAACTTAAATGAAAGTAGGAGTGCTGCTCAACTTCCACAGGGTGAAATTATACAGTCTGAAAGAACACAGACAGACTTATCTGTTCAGAAAGAAGCTGGTGATAAACTTTCTCCCTGTTAGCTAATAAAGTGCTGCATGAAATGTGTGGGAAGAGGAGAAAGTTAACTGTGGAACCTAAGTGGTACTAAGGGAAAGACTAAGGGAACATTCCTCATAAGTATTTTTTTTAATTTTGAAGAATTTCTCAATCATCTACTTAGATCAAAAGACAAGTGTTTCCTTGGCACATGATCCTCATATAAATATACATTAATAAATAATCATTTGACACCTTGGCAATAGTTAAAAGCAGAATTTACAAATTCCTGAGTTCTCTTAGGGTCTCATTTTTGAGGCTTCCCCTATTTTCACTGAGCAAAATGGTTTGGGTACTTCTTCACTTGAACTAGTTTTTAAATTTCTTCTGTGCCAGTAATAAATATTTTCTATGTATCCATAGATTTATAAATCCAGATTTACATTACAGTTTAGTATGCCATTAGCTTTAGTATAGGCCAAAAGGATGGGAATAGAAGTGCTGTTGGAAATCACTAGCTCATTTACTTAAAGTCAGACCCTCTTATCCAGGGTATTTTTTCTAGTACATGGAAAAAAATTGTTATTTATTGCATGCAGGGATAAAAAACAGTTATTTGTTCAAGATGTCAACATTTCCCTTAACCACTTCCTATATTTAGACAGAAATGTGAAGGGAACATACCCTCTGACTCATTTAAATTAAGAGGCCTTTGACTTAGCAGATTAGCTCATGCCCTAGCTAATCCCCTGCAGAGGTTTTCATTTGCTATGAGTATGTTCAGTGAGAAATGAAACCCTCAGCTTTATGGGATTGAGTGTATTAAAGACTAGCATATTTTTCATATTTCAGTAACTATTTACCTGATGAATATATTCCAAGTTATTTTTTCTTTATTTTTTAGAAGATATTAGTATGTCATTGTGTCATGAAATTCTTCATTCTATGGTATCTGGACAATTAATTGTGTAGAATCATTTTTCTTTTCTACTGCAGAAGGTTTATATCACCTTATTTTTAGGAGATAATATAACATATATGTCAATTTAAATCCTATCTCCAAAATTCTAAGTATTGTTTTCTGTCTCCCTGACAGTTTATATAGGCTGTCACATTTGAATAGTAAAATGGAATATCCCAGGGGAAATACCAAAATCAATTCTATAGCACAAAATTCTGTTAAAATATTTCACATCTCCAAATATTGAAATTTCCTTAGCTTATGATCTAGAAGTCTATTTCTTGCCTTTTGTTGATATTGCCATTTAGTATTTTTTGTCCTATTGATTTTAGCTACATATTGAAAAACTTTCTCATTGGCACAATATTATTTGTATCCATTAATTAATTCATTCATTTATAATGTATTCCTGATATGCTTTGTTCTAAGCACTGTATCAGATAGTGGGACCATAGGAAATAGGACAAATTCTGCCCTACACTCTTGGAATTTTCAGCTTAGCAGTAACAAGTATTTACAAATTTGAGGAGAGTTTGTGGAATATTTTGATAAGATAGTATAGCATGCTCAGACAATATAATAGGAGGAACTACCTGGTCTGTGGAGTCAAGAAGGACTTCCCTAAAAAACTATTGTTTAAGCTGAGATGCCATGAATGACTAAGGTTTAGAGAATTGATAAAGTCTGTTAGACTGTTGGATCTACTAGAATAGGTTAGGTCTGGGAACAAGACTAAGTGGCATTCCCTTGATTTACTATACTGAAATATAGATTACTTTATTTTTCCATCCCAATCTGGTTGAAATGTGCAAGTAAAACACCATTGCTTACAACATAGATGAACCTTGAAAACATTGTGTTTACTGGAAGAAAACAGAAACATTGCATATAATCCTATTTATAAAAAAGGGAGACCAATCATGTAAGAAATAAGTCAAATGTAGGGAAGGCCCGTGTCCACTAGTGTTATACCTAGCCCCAAGCTCACCAAATATCTAAAGGAAAAAAGGAACTTTACAGTAACCAATTAAATATTTTTACTTTTCTGCATTTACGCTATGTAAATTTCCTCTATTTTGTCTTGAGGGAGATCCTTCTTCATGTGGTTTGGATGTCATCATCATTCATGAATCATTAACTGCTGAAATGACCTCCCATAAATAAGATCTTGTCTAATATTTTATTTTTAACGACTCCATTTACATGAAATGTATAGAGTAGAAGATCAATACAGGAAAAGTGGATCAGTAGTTCCACTGCCCCATGACCTGATAGCACTTTTCCTATGCTCCATGCTTTATATGTAGCTAAAGATATATATATATACATTTTCATCAATCTTTAAGTTACAGAGGTCAGACTTGTCAATGCAGTATAGCTGTACAGGCAGAGAGGATGTAACAGTTTAGGAAAATCATGCTCTACTATCATGTCAAAAAAGGTAAAAAATATAGACAGAGAGGGTTTTTCCCCAGAACCCCAATCCTGGAGGAATTGAGTCCTGACTGCAAGGGCCAGCTCTCACCTCTGAAGACATTCAGCATGCCAGGAATCCCAGGGAGCACCAGCTGGGACTCCTGCAGCTGCAGTAGTTCAGCTCTGGGAAAAACCACATCGGTTAAGTGATCCTGAGCCAAAGGCTTAATCTCATAGTGCTACAAAAACATCAGATTTGAATAGAAGATAGTTCATCAGAATTCTCCTGTTTTGATTAAATAGGTATAAATTTTATTCTATGATCCAGAGAATATATAAAATGTTACTTATTTTTTTCTAAATTTAAATAATGTTAACCTCTCCATTCATTGCAGATTACTCAATTTGTCAAATTTGAGTATCTATTCCTTTCCCTTCTCCCACCTAACCTCAGGTAATGCAGAGTCCCTGCAGACCTTACAGCAAGCAGAAATTGCAGGCAAAATCTTTGGGTCATCAGTTTGCAGGGGTCACCATTGATAGGTTCAGGTACTCAAATGGGATAGCCCTTTGAGGCAGTAGGTTTTGATCTCCCAAGCCATGCAAGGGAATATAATTCCAGCCTATCAGCCCAGGCCCAGAGATTCTCACCTCACAGAAGAACCAGACAACCATTCCCTTCTGAGGTCCTGCCTTAGAGCAGGGCACACTGATAGAGCAGGGCCTGGCCACTTCTGATCATGAAAACAAACCACCCTTCCCTTTTTGTTCTTAAGGAATCTCCCCATTTTGGCTGTTTGCTTTTTTTCTCCACCGGTCTAGGGTGCATGCTTCCTCTGATAGTTTATAATAATCCCTTCATAAGGTGAGTTAAGGGGTCAGGGTAGGGGGCAGGGAAAAGAGGAACAACACCCAGAAGGTCAAATGTAAACACACGTGTCAATTCAGCTTCATAAGAAACATCTGAGACAAGGGACTGCAATGCCTTTGGAAACATCATGGAAAACACACATAGAGAAACATGTTAATAGCTGGAAATGTATACATCCACTTCATCAACAAGAGACTGACTTTCTCAGAAACTAGAGAATGTCAGTATAAACCTGATTTTCCCATACATTTCTGAAATTCTGCAGGACAAAAAACCCCCTAGTGTTAGTAATAAGATTTCTACTGCCCTTTTGCTTCCCTTTTGATACTCTTGGTTTTTATTATATATATATATATATATATATATATATATATATTCTTATTACTTCAAAGATCTACAAGAGACTTTCTTACCAACAGAACCTGAAATAAACTGTAAAGAACATGTTATTCTCAGGGTAAAATGAGAAAGAAAGAGCTCAGGAAGAGATTGTGTGTTGAGGCAAGATGATCAAGATTCTCAGTGTTATTGCCCAAGTTTATTCCCAAGATGATAGCCAACCATTTAGACAGCAATTAAAACAAGGAATCAAATAACATAATAATTGCAGAGTATATTGAAATTGATTATCAAGTTTTCCCCATCTTGCCAAGGGCCAAAGCCTTGGTGTCTTCAGTAATCTGCACATGTGAGTTAACAGAGTGGTGACAGAACAGGGGAGCATAAATTGAGAATTCCCCCAGCCAAGTTACCTCTCCCTGGCTAGAGTTTTGCTAATTTTTGGATAATCTGTCTATATAATATTCCAGTCACACCCTAAATAATACTGCCCTATGTTATCTACTAAGAGGGAGAAGAATCTCCAAAGGATTACCAGAATGTGCATAAATAAGTGATTGGACAAACATAATGATGGGAGTTAAAGGGATGTAACTCTTAGCTGGGAGTGATGGCATATTCAGGTAACATGTCACTGTCATGGCAACATCACCTAGAGAAGGATTCCTGCCTCCAAGCATGAACCCTCCCTTCTCACATGAAGCTGTTCCATATCGGGTTGTAGCAGGCCTCCGTCAGTGATCTGCATGTTTCTCTTTTGGTCATTCTGATTCCTCTGTCCTTGAGTTGTTTGGAAAATTACCTCATTTCCCCTATCCAATATCTCTAGATGGGGTTGCTACTTCTTGGGGAGAAAATGACACATCTTCTGGTACTGAACCTTGATGATCACCCTCCTTAAGACCACATAATTCTGCAGGGATATTAGATTAGAAGGATCATGTGCCCTCACTGTCATCAAAACGTCAAATGAGATTTCCTTGGCATCATCAGGCAAGCACTTTATAAATGTTCTGTTCCATATCTGCAAATTGTCTCAAATATTTGCTAGTCCTTTAGCTTCATCTATTCTATATGGTCACATTTCTCCCCACCCCTCTCCCATTTAAACCAAGCCCAATATGTGGTCCCAGACAACTTCTCAGTGTTGTTTCTTCAGGGTTTTTATTCAGTCAATTATTTCCTCTTCACCTGAAGTTTCTTCCTTTTCTCATTTTTCTCTACCTTGTTCAACTAAATATTTAAATGCAATTATGTCTCTACCATACCATACAAATTAAAAACAAAAAAATATTTATTACTCTATTTCTCCTTCTTCCTTACAGCCAAATTTACTGTAATATTCTGTACTCAGTATCTGAGATGCTTTGCTCAAACTTCAAATTTGAACTATCAGCATCTTTCAAACTCTGCTCATCCCTTACACTTTTGGTTCTTGCACCAGCAGGTGATGGTCTCCATATGTGTGATAACCGATAATTCATTTTAAACCACTGATTTTTTTCCCAGAAAGATAGTACTATCCCTTAACTGGTAGCATGACTTGGCTAGAAAGTATAACATAGCATTATGCCCCACTTGAGATCTTCAGTGTGTGGACAATGTATAGAAGTTATTATTTCAAAGGAGAGAACACAGAACACAAAAAAATAGGTTAACATGACTTCACAGAGAGAGTTTATTACTAGATGTGTAGTAGATCAGATAGTCTACCAGCCCAAAATCTGTCTCTCCAAACTGCTGTAATTCTGATAGTTTTATTACAGAAAAAGATGTGATCTAATTCTTGAACATATGCAGGTTGATTATGTGCTTGGTCACAGAACATATGTAAGAAAATGGTGGAATAAGTATAAGTGAATGTAGATTAAAGTCTAAGCTACTGCACATGACAGGTGGGCCCATTTTGTTTAGATACAGTCTCAGACTTTGGATTTGCAGGTTCTGACCCAAGAGTCTTCATTAATAAACACTATTGGCTGTATTTAGTTATCACAAGACTCTAAAGTTGAAAACTGAATAGATTGGCATGAATGAAGTTTAGTCACAAGTTTTTTTACAATTCTAGGGACAGAAGATAAATGCAGTTCAATCACCATCAAAAATATAAATGGCTGGATTCCATTTAGAGATTTCTGTTATTTTCCTCTGTCTAATATACCAGAAAGAATGGAACATTTAAATGACAATTCAGTAATGAAAATCATCCTTTAAATCCAGATTTTTGGGTTACAGGAATTTGAAGGAATATAATACTGAGTCATACTATTTGTTCTTAGGAAAAAGTGGGAATTGAAGAACTGGAGATTGTGTTTCAAGGAAGAGTAGGGAATAGAAGAGTGTGTTCATTCCCTAGATGAAGGATTGGAGATTGCATGGGCACCCTTTGTAAGTATAAATATTTGATCAAGAAGTCTAGCTTTTATGGGGATAAAAGCATTAACAGAGATGAAAGATGCATACATTAGGACAAGGATTATTTTTTCCCAAAAAAGTAGTGAAAAAAATTGTGGTCTTTAAAAGAAGTTTAAGAGGGTGTGGAAAAAACAGTGAGTTAATGGAAGTGAGAGAGAGAGGGGGACAGAGTGACAGACTGAGATACAGACAGAGAGAAATGAAGACAGAGAGGGTGACAGAAGGAGACCAGGAAAGATGGAGAGACTGAGTTTTGGGGAACAGTCATCTAGAAAATGATATTTCTAAGGAGAGAAGACAGGAAGGAGCCATTAAAGAAGGGGTTGGTGTAGCCCTTGGTAGGAAGAGAGAGGCACAGCTTAGCACTGGTGAGAACACAGATGTTTGGGACATGGAAATAATTTAGAAAGATTGTGCCTGACATTCTCTATATTCTTGATGTAGATATATTTGTTGGTTTTGCTGAGAGCTTATAGTTAATTTGTAGCCATGTAAAGGAGAATGGAGGGTCAGGTCATTAGATTTAGTGAAGAGTTGTCCTATTTTTATATAAAAATGTGAAGGTTTCAGGGAAAGATGTAGAAGCAATAGTACAGTAAAATAAATTAAGGAGAAGGAAAGGAAGAAGTAAAGAAGCAAAATTTTTGGTTCCTTAGAACTGGAAAGCCTAAAGATCTAAAGTAGTACAACAGTGAGTAACATGAGACAAAGCAGAGTAGATGATAAGGGGAGCATAAAATGAGCCAGAATATATGAGCTAATTAACCTAATGTTGCTGAAGGGTTTTGTGAAACTGTAGATGGTGAGGAATACCGGAAAATATATCAATACTTCCATGAAGAAGAGCATAAATATTTAGAGAACAGAGAAAAGGAAGGCAAGTTGATTTTCTGGCAACTAATGGAAAAAGAAGCCAAAATGGTCTAGATTGGGAAATTTCTAAAAGGAATGTATGAGGAGCTGAAGAAAATGTGCTGTAAGCTAGATGTGGAACTGCTGGAGGTAAGGGAGAAGGATGGCAGAGTGCCAAACACAGTCTGCCTGAAAATCATTTATAGCTTCTGAATTCTGTTTTCTCTTTGACCTGTATTATTTTTCTCATTCCAAAGTCTCTATCTCTCTTGGGATTGTAGTTGCAGGTTTTTCTCTCTCTTTGGTATAGTCTGGAAACCCATGTTTGTTCTTGTCTATCCAGGAAAGAAAAAATTACATGGGATAGTTTAGATTAGATCCAGAAAAAAATCCCTTCTAGAATTCTACTCCACCTACACTTCTTACCAACCACAATAGAGCAGCTTAAGAATAGATAATTAAATTTTGTATCTTTACTTGGTACTATGTGGAAAGGTGGGTTTTGTGAAATATATTCCCTTTCCATTTTCTGTTTTCCAATCCTAGATTGGGGGTCCACAAACCCTTAAAATAATTTTGGGAAAACTGCTGTGAATCTTGTGGAATACAATAAAACACAGCAGCTCACCATTTCCCTTTCCATATTGTCCATTTCCTAGAAAATGTTCTGAGTTTAAATATTGAAAGAAGTATAATTTTATTGAGTGCATGTAAATATGAGGCTGAGTTTTATTTATAATGAAAAGGAAAATGACAAAGGATTAAACTTGAATTATGAAAGGGAGGGATAGAATGTTCCAGGACAGTGTGAGATCACAGGCTATATTGAACAGGAGTGCCATTTTGTAAATAAAAAAAAACAAACATTAAGCCTTCCTCTCCTTCCATTTACCTGTACTGGGAGACTTTGTGAAAGGTGAGTGTGTCCTTATATACAAGCAGTGAGAATGGCAACATTGGTCAAGTTGTTTTCATGGGGTGGACCCATAATTTTAGTCAGATATTTCTTTCTATCTATATTCTGTTCTAGTTTACTAGATGCTGGAATGCAACACACCAGAGATGGATTGGCTTTCAATAAAAATGGATTTATTTCATTAGTTCTTCAGAGAAAAGGCAGCTAACTTTCATCTGAGGTTCTTTCTTACATGGGAACGCACAGGGTGGTCTCTGCTGGCCTTCTCTTCAGACCTCTGGGTTCTAACAACTTTTTCTGCGGCTATTTCTTTCTACACCTCCAAAGGCCTGGGCTGAGCTGCAAGTGCTGAGATGAGGTGTGCTGAGCTGCTTGGGCTGTGCTACGTTATGCTCTCTCATTTAAGCACTAGCCAATTAAGTCAAACATCATTCATTGCAGCAGGCATGCCTCCTAGCCAACTGCAGATGTAATCAACACCAGATGAGGTTCACGTACTATTGGCTCATGTCCACAGCAACAGAACTAGGTGCCTTCACCTGGTCAAGTTAACAACTGAATCTAACTACAACATATTCTTTTCTTTCCTTTACTATAAGACACCTAGGGTTTTTATTAACTATGCACAAGTGAAAGTGGAGTTGAGGATAGGGGATATTTTAGGGTTTTTTTTTTATTTGTTTCTCTTCACATGGGCAGGCACCAGGAAGTGAACCCAGGTCTCCAGCATGGCAGGCAAGAACTCTGCCACTGAGCCACCATGGCCCACCCAAGGATAGGGAATATTTTAGCTGCAAACTTAATGTAGAATTTGTAAGTAGACAAATTTTATTACTGCCTGTTATTTTGAAAACCTTAAACATTTGAGGATTATTCCATGTCTTCCCTGGGAGAGGCAAACACTTTCAGAGAGGCAGTAATTGGAAGTGGAGTGAGAAGAGGAGAAAGGGAACATCATCAAGAAGACACTATAGAGCTGAGGCCTCATATGCAGCAGTTACCATATTCCAAAACTTTAGTACCTACTGAATTGTAGGAGTTAAATCAGAATCACTGCATGGCTTACCTAGGGTAAGTAGAAAGAGGAAACACAACTATGACTTAGATGACATATTCTACCAAGTTTGAGATGTTAAGAGCAGAAAATCAGGTTGTACAATAAAGTGGCATTTGTGGTCTTCCTCGGCTGATGAAGTCAAATTCACATCCTCTAAACATAATCATGAGAATTCTAATGAAGCACCCTGGGTGGACTGATTATGATACGTTTGGGCCTGGTAAGAGTACAGTGGCTTAAAGTCATTTAGCATGAGACCTCCAACTTCATGTTTTATTCTGAGGATACTTTTAGCTATTCGGGGCACCTGCCCTTCCAGATAAATTTGGTTATTGGTTTTTCTGTTTCTGAAAAGTAAGTTTTTTGAATTTTAATTGGTATTGCCATTGAATCTGTAAATCAATTTAGGTAGAATTGACATCTTAACTATATTTTGTCTTGCAATCCATGAACAAGGTATGCTCTTCCATCTATTTAGCTCTTCTGTGATTTATTTTAACAATTTTTTGTAGTTTTCTTTGTATAGGTCCTTTGTATCTTTAGTCAAATCTATTCCTAAATATTTTATTCTTTTGGTTGCAATTGTAAATGGAATTCTTTTCTTGATTTCCCCCTCAGATTGTTCAGTACTAGTGTATAGAAACACGACAGACTTTTGAGTGTTGATCTTATAACCTGCCACTTTGCTGTACTCATTTATTAGCTCTACTAGTTTTGCTGTGGGTTTTTTGGGGTGTTTGATATATAGTATCATATCATCTGCAAACAGTGAGGGTTTTACTTCTTCCTTTCCAATTTTGATGCCTTGCATTTCTTTTTCTTGTCTAGTTGCTCTGGCTAGAACTTCCAACACAATGTTGACTAACAGTGGTGATAGTGGACATCCTTGTCCTGTTCCTGATCTTAGGGGGAAAGTGTTCAGTTTTTCACCATTGAGGATGATGTTAGCTGTGGGTTTTTCATATATTCCCTTTAACATTTTGAGGATGTTCCCTTCTATTCCTATCCTTTGAAGTGTTTTAAACAGGAAAGGATGTTGAATTTTGTCAAATGCCTTTTCTGCATCAATCGAGATGATCATGTGGTTTTTCTGCTTTGACTTGTTGATATGGTGTATTACATGAATTGATTTTCTTATGTTGAACCATCCTTGCATACCTGAGATGAATCCTACTTGGTCATGAAGTATAATTCTTTTAATGTGCTGCTGGATTCAATTTGCTAGAATTTTGTTGAGGATTTTTGCAGCTATATTTGTTAGAGAGATTGGTCTGTAGTTTTCTTTTTTTGTAATATTTTTGTCCGGCTTTCGTGTGAAGATGATGTTCACTTCATAGAATGAGTTAGGTGGCTTTCCCTCCCCTTCAATTTTTTTGAAGAGTTTGAGCAGGATTGGTACTAATTCTTTCCAGAATTTCAGTAGAATTCACACGTGAAGCCTTGTTGTCCTGGACTTTTCTTTTTGGGGAGCTTTTTAATGACTGTTTCAATTTCTTTACTTGTGATTGGTTTGTTGAGGTCGTCTATTTCTTCTCGCATCAAAATTCGTTGTTCATGCCTTCCTAGAAAGTTGTCCATTTCATCTACATTGTTGTATTTATTAGCATAAAGTTGTTCATAGTATCCTGTCATTACTTCCTTTATTTCTGTGGGGTCAGTGGTTATGTGTCCTCTTCCATTTCTGATCTTATTTATTTGCATCCTCTCTCTTTTTCTGTTTGTCAGTCTTGCTAAGGGTCCAACAATCTTATTGATTTTCACATAAAACCAGCTTCTGGTTTTGTTGATTTTCTCAATTGTTTTCATGTTCTCAATTTCATTTATTTCTGCTCTAATCTTTGTTATTTCTTTCCTTTTGCTTGCTTTGCAGTTAGTTTGCTGTTCTTTCTCCAGTTCTTCCAAGGGGACAGTTAATTCCTCGATTTTTGCCCTTTCTTCTTTCTTGATATAGGCATTTAGGGCAATAAATGTCCCTCTTAGCACTGCCTTTTCTGCATCCCATAAGTTTTCTTTCTTAGCATTTCAAACTAAGTTTATTTTAACATTTGTTCCCCCTATTATTTATTTTTATTATAATTATATAACTATATAATTATTTATCTACTCATCTGTTGAGAAGGTAGATAAAATGAGCACCAGACACAAAGTTTTCACAATCACACAGTCATATTGTGAAAGCTATATCATTATTCAATCATCATCAAGAAACATGGCTACTGGAACACAGCTCTATATTTTCAGGCAATTCTTCCAGCATCTCCATTACATCTTGAATAACAAGGTGATATCTACTTAATGTGTAAGAATAACCTCCAGGATAACCTTTCAACTCTGTTTGGAATCTCTCAGCCATTGACACTTTGTTTCATTTCACTCTTCCCTTTTTTGGTCGAGAAGGTTTTCTCAATCCCTTGATGCTGAGTCTCAGCTCATTCTAAGGTTTTTTCTCAATCCCTTGTGCATCCTATAAGTTTTGATATGCTGTTTTTTCATTTTCATTTGCCTCGAGATATTTACTGATTTCTCTTGTAATTTCTTCCTTGACCAATTGGTTGTTTAAGAGTGTGTTGTTGAACCTCCACATTTTGTGAATTTCCTGGCACTCTATTATTGATTTCCAACTTCATTACTTTATGATCTGAGAAAGTGTTTTGTATGATTTCAGTCTTTTTAAATTTTTTGATACTTGCTTTGTGACCCAGCACATGGTCTATCCTTGAGAATGATCCATGAGCACTTGAGAAAAAGGTGTATCCTGCTGTTGTGCGGTGTAATGTTCTATAAATGTCTGTTAAGTCTAGCTCATTTATTGTATTATTCAAATTCTATCTCTAGATGTTCTGTCCATTGATGAGAGTGGGGAATTGAAGTCTCCAACTATTATGGTAGATGTGTCTAGTTCTCTTTTCAGTGTTTGCTGCATGTATTTTGGAGCATTCTTGCTCGATAAATAAATATTTATGATTGTTATGTCTTCTTACTGAATTGTTCCTTTTATTAATACATAGTATCCTTCTTTGTCTCTTTTAACTGTTTCACATTTGAAATCTAATTTGTTGTATATTAGAATAGCTACTCCTGTTCTTTCCTGATTGTTATTTGCATGAAATATCTTTTCCCAACCTTTCACTTGCAACCTATGTTTATCCTTGGGTCTAAAATGTATTTCCTGTAGACAGCACATAGAAGGGTCCTGTTTTTTAATCCATTCTGCCAGTCTATGTCTTTTGATTGAGGAGTTTAATCCATTAACATTCAGTGTTATTACAGTATGGATAGTAATTTCTTCTACCATTTTTCCTTTTGGATTTTATATGTCATACTCTCCCTGCTGGGAGTGTGGTGGACACAGAGGAGAGGTTGTGGGCTGGTTTTAATGGCTTCAAATTACCAAGTCCTGGTGTCTGAATTCCTTGAGGGAGGTATTCCACCTGAGTTGGGCCTCACTCCTCCCTTGGGGAAGGCACAGACTGCAGACAAGCCCTCAAACAAGCTTGTTTCTGTCTATGCCTGGGGCAGATGCAGCCTGAGAAGCCCTGCCAATGTATTCAAAGGCAGTCAAGCCTCCATAGAAACATAGCCACAAAAACCTCTGTTTTTTTTTTCTTTTTCTGTCGGCACTGCCCTCTTGACACCAGGGCAAAAATCAGTGACCTCCATTTTGACCAAGTTCACCTGAGCTGGGGGCCTATTTTTAGTTGTCAGAATTTGTTAATTAATTACACACTTGGTGTTTGGTTAGGCTCAGCCCCTATTGCTGATAAAGTCTCTTTCGTTTCCCCTCTGGGAAGCAACCTGTGGGGGAGGGGTGCCAGCCACCATGGCTTGGGGATCTCATGGTTCTGGGGGGGTTCACAGCCAGTACAGCTGGTCCAGACTGGGGAACGCTATGTGCCCAGTCACTGATATGGCCCAAGGAGTTGTTCTGTACTGTTCCTGGTTATTTAGTAGCTGTTCTGGGGGCCAAAAAAATTCATGCAACTTGTTAAGCTGCCATCTTGGCACCTCCTCCCTTAGGATTTTGAAGGAAAGCCTTAACATCCTCTGTAGATAACTAATTTCTTTCTGAGAAACAGCTTTCAACCTACTACTGGGCCTTTATAGTGGCTGAACAGTTAAGCATGGGCCACCAAATTACCATGAGACCAGAGCTGCCTACCATGAGATGGGTGTTGTCTGACTCACCAAGCCATAAAATTGGGCATGCACAGCAACATTCCATCATAAAATGAAAATGGTGTATAAGAAATAGGGCTTGAGCCGATCTTGAAGGCACAAGTAAGCTATATGAGGAGGTGGCCCAAATGCCATTGTCCCCACTCCTGCCACAATATCCTCTTTCCCAGAGCTATGGGAAAAATTTTCTATGAGCTATGGCCTCTTGGAGAGTGTACATGGAGTAGTATGTGCCCCTACAGGGTGAAGTATGAACATGTGTTTATTGAGGAATGATGGACAATGTGCATTTAGCTTTATTAAAAGTTTCATGAAATATAGAATTAAGGTACTGATAAACCTAGGAAAATAAGTTATAACCCAATAGTGAAAAGTACATGGCTGTAATGTTGAACATTGCACAAAATTTGAAAGTCTGATTTGAATTAATTCTGGATACAATTTGTTCCCAGTTTATTTTTATGTAAGTGTGCCAATTTTTTCATGAATTTTATTCTTATTTTGAGCAAAGGTTTATTAAAATTTTACTTGTGCAAATTTACTCCAGTAAATTCCAATTTTTGTCAAGTATACATTTATGTTGTGTAGCAATAAGTAATCATAAATCTTATTACATTAGGTGTATAAAATTATAAATGAGCAGCCTATGCCTAGCTGTTCTATATGAATGCATCATGCCAAAGAAGTTAAATTTCTTGAAATTTATAATAATTCTAAAATGAAATTTATAAAAAATGTTGAGTGCCAGCATGCCAAAATTTACTTCCTGGAGATACATTATTTTTCTGGTAATTATAATCTATTTGTTTAAAATACCTGATTAAGCAATATTTTATTATGCTTCATGAGAAAGGCAGTGGTTGGGTATTACTGTTCTTTTGGGTATCAGAGCTAAGATCAAGGTGAAAGTGAAGTGAATCTAAAGTTCTTAACTACTCTAGTTTAAAAATGTAAGGTGAAAACTGTCATTTTCTCACTTCATAATCTGTAGCAGAATAATTACAGAGAATTTTTGAAATTAACTTTCCACGTCCATATCTGTTTTTGATTGTGAAAGTCAAACAGAATATGCTAAATTATTTTTCCTACAACACCTGGATCTTGAAGTCTAATCTAAAGAAATACATATCAGATTATCAAGAAATATTCAGAATGTGGCAGAGTAGCTTTAACATAAACTTTATGATATAAATATATTTTTCCATTTGGATAATTTGAATCAACATATGAATCTGGTGGTTGTATGCTGTAATGGTACTCTATTAATAAAATAATCCTATCAGTAATCAAAAAATATGATGAGTACATTAGCATGAAATTATTGTGTTATATATTTACATTAATTGTTAATTCCATCTCTGAAATAAAGGGTCAGAAATCCATTTTGTAAATAATACAGGAGTGTGGGGGTATAGGATGTTTTGGGTGTTCTTTTTCACTTTTATTTTTAACTTTTTCCTTTTTTGGAGTAATAAAAATGTTGAAAAATTGATTGTGGTGATGAATGCACAGCTATGTGATGATGCTGTGAACCACTAATTGTTTATTTTTTATGAATATATGGTATGTAAATATATATCTCAATAAAATTGTGAATATTGATCTATTTTTAATTTTTTCTCTTTTTGTTCTTGTTTTTGAACATTAATCTATTTTAAGCACAGAAATATAACTGTTTTTCACAGAAGTAAAGATAGGACATTTAAGTATTTTATAATTGAATACATGTTAAATTCAGGCTTGGTTTATAAAATAATTAGGCAAATAAATCTTATTAAGTAATTTTCAATAACATTGCATGTTTCAGAAAAGTCTCTTATATCTGAAACCCCAAAACATGCAACATTCATACACATTATTGCTGAAATGATCAATGTCAGTAAAGGATTATGATTTCATATATAGTTCAACATTTGTGATAAGTTTTCAAGAAACTAAGGAATTTTTGTTTTTCCAGTTTAGCTTGTAGATAGTTGAATAGTGAAAAAATGAAATCTTTGAAAGGGTTAGAGAGAGAGGGTACTTCCAAGCATATAAAGGCCAAGATATTGCCTTAATACCACACTTATATTAATGCACAGCTTACAGCAATTTTCTTTTGTCTTGTGAGTTTCTGCCCTAGGTCTACAAAGATGAGAACGTGGCAATCATCTTTAGTTGTGGTGTCTTTTTTTGGCCAATTTCTAGAATAGTGTTTGGAAAATATAGTCCCTTGATAGATGTTTGTCAAATAATGCCTGACAGAACAGAATTGAGTATATTACTTGTCCCAGAAACCTACAACTTTAAGTCAGAACCCACTGACCAATTCCTGATGTGTCAGTTCCATGTTCCAGCCTTGGAAAGAATTTGATCAGAAAAGGCCATATACTGCCTCAAAAACCCAAGAAACAGATAAGCTTCACCCTTAGAAATAAAGAAAATAAACATTCAAATGCCAAATATTATAGAAATCTCCTTACTCAATTTTCAAATCGATTAGTTGTATTTTGCATTTTTCACATTATCATAGGGACCAGTGCTGCTTATGTTTCCACCACTACATAAAGCTGTTCACATTTTCCAACTTCTAATGATTTTCTCCCTCTCATTTCAAATGTCACCAGCAAATCCTTTCCAATGTTCTCCTGACTCCTAGTTCCAAATGTAATGCTGTTGATTTTAGGTTTTAATAAGAAAATATCTACCTTTCACTTTACCCCTCTTAATATAAAATCCCATCCATATCCTCCAGGTTCCATTCTATATGAATTATCAAAATCTGGTACCTATTTTGGTTCCTATGATACATCATGAGGGGTTGAAATTTCTATCTAACAGTCTAGCCAGAACATGAATCTTTAGGTCCCAAAGCCATGCTAGGTCTTTTAGAGGATCAGCGACCTACATAGGACAGGAACATTGGGGAAGTCCATTTCAGACTCTTCATTCAAAGAGAGATTAAACTCAGGTGTGGGAGAAAGAGCTGCATGTGCTGGCAAAAGAAAAGTACAATGTAAGCTTTCAAAATCCTCAGCTTCATTGCAATTTGCCCAAAATGACTGCATCTGAAGTTTCAGGGTTCCCACCTTCCCAATTGATTTCTTAACTTTAGTATTAGACCCTGCAAGATTGTGAACATAATTTGTGGAATAATTCAGTAACCTGTTCGATTTGACTTGGGCCTTTTTTTTTGAGAAACTCAGTCTCATGGCTATAGAAGAGAATGGTTTATTTTAGAGCAGTTACAGGTGGTTATTGGATCCTTAACAAAGTCTGAGCAGAGAATTAAAAGCCTTAGGCTAATGATTTTCATTCTCCATGTTCACAAATGCAATTAGAAGTAAAAATTAAACCTAACATAGACTTTATTTTCATTTATGCCATTATTTTCAATATTGCAGCAACTTTTTGGTCACCAAAATGCTTGTCTTCTATAAGAACCTATTGCCCCTTTATAATTATAGCCTCCATACTTTCATAGTCAAGCACTTTGGCATGGGCTTTGGATTGCTGTTTGTCCTTAGGGTCAGCAGTTGAGAAAAAGAGCTGGATGCTGCATAGGTAAGAACAAGGTCAAACTGGAAATTATTGCCATATCTCACTGTTGCTAACAATGAAGCCTTCCAACTGAGCACCTGCTGTTTCACTTCCATGAAAAAATCTCACTTTTTGAGCGTGTAATATTGACTGAGAACCACACATAATAGGGATTCCTGGAAAATGAGTTTCAGCCAAACCAAGTTGACATGTCAAAATCACTACAATGGAACTTCAAAAAGAACTATGACTATCTTAGTCAAGCTGGCACAGACACAATTGTAATAATTTTATAAGATCTTTAAGTCCTCAATATTCATTAATAGTTATAGCCCCTGTTTTCACATAATTAAGCAATTTCTTTTAAGCAAAACAAATAAAGCCCTGTCTTGTTATTTTCAGAGCATTAGGAATTAGAGAATTGCAGGGGAAAAAGCTGTTCACAATTCAGTTAAAAATCCTGGAAGACAGAATAAGAAAGCTAAGAAGTGGCGGTAAGCATTACATATGGAACTTGACACAAAATAAGACAAGAGTCTAAGAAGTAGCTTGGGAAATGAGAATGGATCCCTAAGACTAGGCAATAAGGGAAACAATAAGGTTTTGTGACAATAATATAAGGGGAATGTGTGATGTGTGTGTATGTGTCTATATGTACATGTATGCATGTTTGGATGTATGTGCATGGTACATGGAATTTACTTTGTTCCTTTAATCACTCTTGAATTTGAGTCTTTGCAGTGTCTCAAAGCAACTGCAATAGAAAGCTTTGTATTTAAGCTGAATAGAATAGAATGCAGAATAAGATCTACTTCATGCCAATAATTTATTGGATTTTAATCTTTGGGTTTTAGAAAACTTTGTTACTTTCTAAAGTTGCAAATCCTATTATATAATTTAAACAAAAATAGAATAAGAATATATCTATGTAAAATGACAAATTACATGTTAGATTTATAAATATCTTTCTATACTAACACCACAATAATACTTCAAATAGATAAACAAGTGATATTGATGTATAGAATAAGTAGGACAGGATCCTTAGGAAAAGTGTGAGAGACTTCTGAAGGACAAGCAGAATAGGGCTAGAGGAAATGATTGATGTAAGTAGTCATATTTTTAATCTGTTGGAACTTAAATTCCAGCAGATTCTGAAGCAGCTAAAGAATGTATTTATTTATTTTTTAACCTGGCTGTGGCCAATGCTTTTTTCACCCTTGCCCTCCTTTTCCTGGTGCGGGAATTTGAAGTCTCTGCATTCAGGCTGGTCCCCTAGAAGCTTTTAGGCTGTGAGCAATTAGAGTAAGGACTCCAGAGATCAGGACAGTCTCACTAGGAGAAGAAGTAAGGGTTCAAGGCCAAGAGTGTGGCAGGGGGCAGTGGGTGAAGCAAGAAGCTAGAAAAGGCAAAAGGCCATGAAGAATCTCACCATACATTGTGACCCAATAGAAAGTTAGCATTTCTCTCAGACCTTTCTTTTCTCATTCATTTACTTTTGTGATATCCCCTTTTCCTTTTAATGGAAAAGTATAGAAACGGAGACAACATTGGAATTCATAGATGTTTTTTACAATTTCTCACATAATGTGTTTGGCTGTTATCAGGATAACTTTCTGGTTGAAGTACTGAGTGGGTTTAATATTTGTTGTTGTTGTTGTTATTCTAATTTCAGTTTAACAGGAAAAATAAGAGTTTTGAGTTTGCTTTTAAAATATTATAAACAAATACTCAGTGGAGAGATGAGAAAATCAGTAGAAATAGGATTTGGAGAAGTACAAAATTAATATGCACCTTTGTTTAAGTACAAGGAGTAGGAGGGATGCACATGGAGTAGGGGGGATCTCTGAGCTGAGGCTTATAAATTAGGAGATAAGATCACCATTTGCCACACATGTTTTTAACAATACAGGGCTCCTGGTAAGTGATCTCCATGTGATGAGTAGGCATGTGACAGCAATATCCATTCTTAGTGTTAGCAGTAATCAGCTCCAGGCCCTTTTTGGACCAGGAGTATAGCTGGCCAATCCTGGTATAACCAAAGGTGGTCATCATACTTGTGGTTCAAGACTGGGGCTTATTTTAAGGAGTGATCCACAGAAATGTTTATTTAAGGGAAATAGACTGGCAATAGGAATTGAGATCTGCTCAAGGCCAAATTCTTATGTAGGATCTTTCAGACCTTGTAGTCAATTACAAAGCTGTACCTGGCAGGGAGTTGAGTCAGTGCACAGACAGGGCATTGCAGTTTTCTGGAACTATCTTCCTCACTCCTGTCAGCTGTGTTCACCTGAATTCTGCATTCATGGCTCAGGATCCTTCCTTGGGAGGCCTCTTAGGGGTGCAGGAAGGCATGGCTGAGGTACTTCTGTCCATATTAGATGAGTACTTCTTCACTTATAGCCCTTCTTCCTCTCCCTTCCCTCAGCCCACTGGTAGAGTCAGGTGCCTTTTGTTCAGGGCTCCTCAATGATAAAATAATTACTTATATCTGCATTTCATACAACTAACCCTTTAACAGATAAATGGATAAACAAAATTTAGTATAAATAAACTGTGGAATATTATTTAGCCATAAAAAGGAACAAAGTTCTGATACATTTGATGAACCCTGAAGATTGCTGAGTGAAAGAAGTCTGATACAAAAAGACAAAGATTGTTGATCTCACCAAAATGAAATACCTAGAGTAAGAAAATTCATACAGGCAAATAAGGGCTGGGGATGAGGGAAATGGTGGGATCATTCCATATATAATAATAAATTATATTTTTAAAAGAGAGGAGGAAGTGTCTTGTTCTTTGTAGCAGACTGTAATCATTCACATTATTCAAAGCAGGTGGTGAATAAGAAGAAAAATAAAAATGATTTAGTTGCTTATTTTCTTGTCATCTTACATCTCCATTAGTTCTTTCCCAAATGCATGCCTGAACTTTATAGCAGGACATGATTCGGCTTCAGCAAGAGCTTCCTGTAATTGTAGCAGTTGATTTGTCCTTCTACACAACCCTTAATGAACAATTACTCAGAGGGATTTTTCTAGGAAAAAGATGGAACAAAGAGAAACAGTGAATATTGTTAAGGGAAGCATTATCAGTGGGAATAATGATTAATTTTATATAACAAAAAATACAGAAGCAAGTACAACAGTTTTGTAATTTTGTCTATATTCTGCAATTTATTCTGTGTGGTTTCATTTGTAGAAAATTAATTTGGGTAGAAATTAATGTAAACATAATTGGGATATTTAAATAATAAAACTGAAATATAAAGTCAATACTTGTAGCTATTTTTTGGCAAATACTTTGATGAAATCACATATGCATATTCACAAAATACTTACTGAAACTATGCTTTCACTATGCAACCTATGCCAACAGACTTCATCATAGGCACTTTGTTTTTGAGTTTCACAATTGCATGACTTTCAAGTTGTTATTACTATTTTCAAATGAAAACGGTAAAGTTCAGAGAGAGTTAGTGAATTGCCCTTTGTCACTCAGGAATAAATCACAATGTCAGGACCTGAATCAAATTTGCTGACCTGAGGTACTCTTTCCACTGCAAGCTGCCTCTGGATTTTATTCAAGAATTGCTAATAAGTTGGAAATCAACATCAGGAATTGGCAGATGCTCCTAGCTATATCCATTATTCAGTTTAATTACATTTAATTAGAGTGATCAAAATAGATAATGTGCATTTAAAAACTCACTATGCTTATTAATATAACAATGGAATAGTCCCTTAAATTGTATTTTTGAAAAACCTTCATTTCTTATGAGTTCCATTTGGAAGCTTTACTTTTGAAATTAGGACCTTGATTGTGAAACTTAATTTCTACAAATACACAGTGCACCCTATTGCTTGTTATGAGACAACACAATGTAGTTTTAAAATTGAACTGTCACAAGTAGTCTTCTATCTTTAAAATGATAAGCTATGAGTTAGACCAAGTAATCTAAAGAAAACACAAATCACATTGCCTCAGATATTACCCATAGATTTTTACCATGCAATGTGGAGCAGGAATCAAATTATAATAGTGAACATATTAAATGGAATTCCAGAAACCTGTGAGAAACCTTAACTGAAGCAATAAATTCCATCAGGTTCAATTAAAAAATAAAAGAGGAAAAATTCTCAGCTACACCTCCATATTGGAACAGGGAGGCCTCCAGATCACTGGCCCCTTAGCTTTTGTCATAAGGACAGGCATCCTCTAGAGGCAAAAGCAGATGGACATGAGCCTCTGCCTCCTGCTCCTGGGCCTATTATTTTTGCCAATTTTCCTAAGTACCACATTTTAATCACACTTCACAAATTCTCACTTACACTTAGAGTATATGTTTTAACTGTCTGCCCATCTTTGTCTTGTATTGATTGATACCTTTTCCCAAACCTTCAGTTGAATCTATCACAGACAATGGGTATCTCTCACTTCATCTCATCATTCACCAAATTATCACATTATCATTGAATTCTAACTGACATGCAGTGGATGAGTAAAAGAAAGCACTATTCTTTAAGAGCTTATCATTTACAGGCAACAAACCAGGTGTTTTGCATATATTTAATCCTTTCAATGACACAATGAGATAGAATTCATTATTTATGATTTAATTTTTATTTTCAGAAAGCTGAAATACTGAGATGATTTAAGAAGCTTGCTCAAGGCATATGCATAGTAGAACTGAGGGCTAAATCTGTACCTTGAAATGCTGTGATAAAAGAGAAAAATATTCTTTATTTAAATATAAGCACTGCCAATTATCATGGAAAACAGGTTTCTTATTTTTATAATAAAACAATAAATGATGTTTATCTTAAAGTAATATAAAAATTATGTGGGGGAAAGAAACATGGATCTTATAATTTGTAACATTGTAGCAGGCAGACCACCCCCTCTTTCTGGTTTAGCTGTGCTCTCTGTGGAAAATTCCCAACCCCCTTCTCCTTGCAGGCAAGTGAGATGAGACACATTCCTGGGATAGAAACCCCCTCCCCTAACTGCTGAAGATGCATGTAGGCAAGATGAGACATTGCTGGGGTGGGGGCCCTTCAAACGTTCAGCTCTGGGCCATGCTCAATGTAAATCAGCCAAATGTTTACCTTGTCTTTAACATGTCATACAATCTATAAAGCTAAGTTTGCCTTTTGTTCAGGGCTCAGACTTTCAGAGGCTACTCTGCTGAGCCCTATGGCCATAGAAAATAAAACCTGCTTCCCAAAACTACATATCCTTAGTCTCAGGCTTTTCTAACTTCACAGAATGTTCCTGTAGGCCTGGAGCCTCATTCCTGGTTTTCAGGCTAAAACATGACATATTGATGCATTACCAATCATGGTATGTTATATTTTTATGATTGAACCATTATCCCACCATTTGGTGCTGCTGAATTACTTTAAGACTAAATAAACAGATTGGTCCTAGGATAAAGCAGCTGCCTAAATCTGAATTTCTCTCTACATATCTTCCCAGATAAGCATAACATCAACAAGTAAAAATAAAATAGCAAAAAAATAGGAAATAAGAGCACACGTCTCACACTTTAGCAATACTAAGGTACAGAAATTATAATTTATTTATAGAGAAATAAACACAAAATTTCAAAAGAGTGCCAAGTGCAGTGTTGGTGCAAACAATGAAGGAAAAGAGTCTTAAGAGACACAGTGAAAGAGGAGACTGGTGTCAGACACTTGAACAAAACACAGATAAAAATCAATTACAGAAAGAGAATACCTAAAAATAAATTCTGAAATATTGAACACAGCTCTAGGACTCAGGAGTTAAAAATGGCTACATAAATGTGGTTTCAAAGTGGCCTCAACCAACAGTGACAGTTGCAGTGAAGCATTTCTCCTGGAAGTAAAGGAGACATATAGTGAAGAGAGGTACCCTTTGAAGGCATGGGATAATAGGAAGGGGAACATTAAGGGAGGAAATTTAAATCCTACAAAACTAAGGAAAGCAACAAGATATTCTAAGCCCTCCTCTTTCCAACCTACAGCAATAACAATCTCATCCATTAAAAAACATACATTTGACCACAGATTGTACAGTTTGGATGATTACATGGTATGTAATATATAATATATATATATATATATCAATAAAAATTTTTAAAAATTAAAAGATGATGCTGGAGTTATACAGAGAAGGTAGTATTTAACAAATGAGAATGACTGCTGAATCATTATATTAATATTTCTTTTAGTCTTCAGTATCTTAGAGCAGCTAGAAGTAAAAACCTAAAATTATGTAATTGTGACCTATACCAAACTATGAAATCTGTTCTACAACTAATTGTTGCAGATATACTTTGAAATTTATTGCTGTTTTGTATATATGTTATTTTTCACATAAGGAAAAAAATGTTGATCATGATAGTAAATGCACAGCTATATAATGATATTGTGAACCATGATTGCACACATTGAATGATTACATAGTATGTGAATATATAATATATACTAATAAAAAATAAAATAAATAAATGAAAAAGAAAAGCATGGCAGCTGCCCCACCAAGAACACCACTTCAAAGGGCAGGATTCTCCTTCCAAAGTTATGATAGTCTTAGGACTTAGGACCAGCTAAGAGAATTTTGGCATTGAGACTGCCAAGGCAAAAGCCTCTTTTGATTCCTTGGGCAATTTTTGTGATTGCCAGGTTGTCCATCTTGCAGAATCTTTGGTGTTTTTAAGACCCGTGTTTCTTTTTAGAAGCTGGGGATGAAGAACTCTCTTTACACAACTAATATCTTTGCTTTCTTACTAATTTTGTTATAGAAGAAGGGTACAAATACAAATAAGCTCCCATGTACTCTCTGACAATAACAATCATAACTTCAGCTAACATTTCATGAATGCTTACTACTTGTCAGGCACTAAGTATTAACTCATTTCATTCTTACAACAACCCTACCATACAAGTACAATGAATATCCCAATTTTACATATGAGAAACCTGAGGCACAGAAAATAACTTGCCCATTGTCACTTGTCAAAAACCCATCAGAAGAATAATTAATAAACAAATTGTATACTCATACAAAAATAGTATGCATGACAATAAAGAGGTACAATTGACTATTACATGTAACAATATAGATGAGTCATAATGACATTATGCAGCACAAAAAAACTGCAGCTGGACACATAAGAGTACATTCAGTGAATTTCATGTTTATGGAATTCTAGTATAGGCAGAATTCTAATCCATAGTGATGCAAAGAAAATAACACTGCATTGGAAGGGACTTTACAGCAAGAAGTCAAAAGGGCAAGATGGAATATTTTAGTAGAATAAAAAGTTTTGTATCTTATTGTGTCATATACATGTCTTAAAACTCATCTGTCTATACACTTAAGTGGGTGCATTTTATTCTATGTACAGTATACCTGACTGAACTAGATATAGCATCCAGCTTGAAAGGGCTGCTCTGTTCATATCCTGGGGAAATAAGAGCATTAACATTAAAGTGACTGTTACAAATTAAAATTAATTGAACAACATCATTAATAGGCCAATATAGATTACAGATAAATACATAAGCAAATAACTATGAAATAAACCTAGACTTTCCTAACAGCAGAATACTTGCTAGTGGCTACAGAATGAATGATGAGTTAGAAAGTTACCATTTTAGAATAAATGTAGGAAATTTAATTCTGGTAAGAATCATCAGTAGACGCTAAAACTGTAGGATATGTGGTTGTTGAGAAATAGAATATATATAGTCTCAAATGCCCTCACACACAAGTTTGAAACCCATCTTCCTAGCAGACTCTCTCATGCTGGATTAAGTGAAGGAAGCTGCTGCAGTGTAAGTAGCTCTACTGAGAGGTCCATGGACAAAGAATGGAAGACTTCAGTCCTATGACTTACAAGAAAAAAATACTGCCAACAGCACATGAAGTTTTGAAGTCCATCCTTCCCCAGTCAATCCTGGAGATGATATCCCATCTTCAGGTGACAACTTTATTGCAGTGATGTGAAACATTGAAGCATAAGATATAGTTGAACCATGGCCAGATTTTTGGCTCATAGAAATTGTCACATTATAAATGTGTGTGTTTGTGTGTGTTTAAGTTGCTAATTCTCTGGTCATACTTTTGTGTAGCTACAGATAATTATAATACCAAGAAATCAAAATTAACATCAGTAATAAGAGGTAGAAAGGCACAAAATTCCACTAAATGTGACACTCTGAGGAGGACAACATCACTTAAGAAGAATCCAAGTCCAAATGCATAATTTGAATCCATTCATAGAGAAACAACATGGAAATTCAAGGACTATTCTATAAATTTATTGGCTTTATTCTTCAAAAATGTGAGTGACATGAAAACAAAGAAAGCATAAGGAATTACTGCAGATTAAAGGAAACCAAGCAGATATGAAAGCTAAAGGCAATTTGTGATCATAGACTGACTGGATTTTGTACTAGAAAATACATAATCACAAAGCATATTGCTGTGACTGATAACAAGTAAATTTTTGATAAATTTCTTGAATTTGATAACTGTTTTTGCATAAATAATTAAACACTCTTGCTAGTAGGAAGTGCATCCTAAATCACTATGGATTTAGAAAACTATTATGTGATTTTATACTGAGGGAGAATAATAAAGCAAATCATAGGAAGATGTTAAAAAATTGATGAGTCTGCACAAAAAAAAATTCAGGAGTTCTTTCTTAAAATTCTTGAAAACTTTCTTGGAATATAAAATCATTTTAAATTAAAAAGGTGAAAATAATGATAAATAAGCATTCAGTACAAATCACTGTATTGTATTTTACTGAGAAGCCTTATCGAATTTAAGATTTTCTGGGACATAACCAAAAGACTATCATGCATTGAGTCCCATATATCTTTAGTTGAGAATGCACAAACTATTAATGCCCCCTTTGTATCTTCTAGCTTGCAGAAAACTTGACATACAGAGGTAGAAAAATGTGATTTTTCTCCATTTCTGGACAAACCAATAGAATTTCACGTTATGGTGTTCATAAGTTAAATTAGGAAAGAAAACAATACTATTTTCACTTGGACTTTATTCTGCAGATTTTCACAACAGCAACCCCTAACACTTTTTCTTTCCTTTCGTCCTTCCTTCTTCTCATATTTAGTCATTAATAAAAAAGTATGTCAGGCTTTGTTATTGTTATTGCTATGATCACTAATGTAGAAAATGAAAAAGTATCTGTCCTCTAAAATGTAATAAGTTAGATATGAAAAGTATCACCTCCTACTTGATTATTTTATGGATTTTCATATTTTCTCACTTAATTTATAATGACCTAGAGACAGGAATAAATGCTGAACAGATTGATATATTGAAAGAGAAAGACTCTGGGAAGAAAAAACACAAAACAACATATACGTGAGTTAGCACACATATTGAAGACAAAATTCTATTCAGTTACCTGGTTGCAAATCCCTGATCTAACTTTACTAGCTATGTCACCTGGGAAATTCATTATTTCCACCTGTAAAACAAATTTTTTCACCTAGAAAGCAGAGATAATTCCCAACTCATGGAGTATTTATGAAGATTAATTTTTAATGGAGTACACTTATAAAGCACAGTAAGCATTAAAATGTTAACTACAGTTTACAGTTCTAAGGCTGAGAAAATGTCCCAATTAAAACAAGTAAAAAAAAATGTTTACTACAACCATAGTCATCATTATATGTTGAATGGGCACATAAAGATGGAAAGTTTGTTTGCTAGAACTAAGCAAATAGCATGCAGAAATAGTTAGAAGCCTCTTATCTCAGTTTATGTCTGTTTCATCATATACTCAGAATAAAGTCAAAGCATCTGTCAGGAACTTTATGTAACTGAAATTTTTCCTTACTTGCAAGCTACCGAGTTGGTGGGCAACAGTTACCTGGATAATGGCCAGATATATGAGACTCTTTATTCAGAGAAAAAGGACCTGATTACTCAGGGAACAATATGTATGAATATTCTTAAACTTATCATTTCACTTATTTCTATTTGTAAGTAATATTTATTTCTACATTCTATATAGTTCAAGAATATTATATTTTATCAAATCCTTATTTAGTACATAACATTGACCTCTAAAACCCACATGTTCTTACATAAAGAATGTAAGTATACTTTTTTGCAATTTTTCCATATTATAATTAGTTGTAATATTTTCTGTGCCCTTACCACATATACATTAAATAGAAATATTAATTTTCCCCATGAAATATATGTGGAGTTTTGATTCACAGTGTACAAAATTTATGTACACAATTTACACTCAATAAATAAATATCTATTGAATGGATGATATGGGTTGACCAAAAAATAAAATAGTAAAGTAAAACACAGTTTTGTTGTTAAAGATGATTTTAAAGAAAAATATAAATCCTCAAAGTATGTATTTTATTCAGTATAGACAGAAAGATAGAATATACCAAAATATCAAAACTAGAGTACATTACAAATCCTGTGTATTTCAGGGTAGAGCAAAAATTATAAGTAAATTATCAGAATCAAATTCATGTGCTAGAAACTGGTGGAATAAGCATGCTTCATTGCCTTGTTTGTCTTATGATGCCTAAATGTCACATTTTTAATTTAATTAAATATGATTATATAATTTTCTACACCAAGATTTTATATATTTATTTACTTCTAAATGATATTCACCAATTATTTATTATTCCAGAAGACTTAATATGTATTTTAATGGAAAAAACCAATAAGATATTCAGAAAGCAGAAGCTGAATGGAGTACTGTGTGTAATCAATTCAAGAGAATGTAAGCCTCAGGCAAGGTTAATGCTGTTGATCTTGCCTCATTTCCCCTGCTCTTTCTACACCAACAAACTTCTATTATGGCAAACTAGATTCCCCATTCACCAATCCTGCCAATATTAGAATGCAAACTAAATGTGAAATATGTAATGCCCCAATTCACCCAGACATCTCAAATCTCCTTCCATGGATGGGTAGCTGTGTGTCATTGTCACAATGAGATTGGTGCAGGCTCAATTCTGTGACGTTGTGTTCCTGTGACTTCATCTGATTGACAGCATCTCCCTACCACCTTCTGAAACCTTCCCATGCAATTTTTCCTCTTAAATGAGGTTTCTTTTTTTATGTGTTTAGATCCCCATTCTATATTTCCTTTTTAGTGACTTATTGAGTAAATTCTTCTACCTAAATTCAGGGATCACCATTGATATGCAATTTTCCCTGAAAAAAATCTTGGAGTTCCTCCTAGACTTAAGTTCATCCCCTGCTCCATTAGGATGAGTATCTCCAGATGTGTAATGTGTGAGAGCTTATTATTATTTTTTAATTCCTATAACTGTATTATACCAAACTGATCACGGTAGGTATTTGGACCATGATGAGAAATATTTTCCTGAATTCTGAGGAGAGATGGCAATCTCCATTGTGTTACACTTACTATTGTGGATGAGTTTCTGCTTCCAACTAGACATCCCTCAACAACCTCTCGATAACTATTCTAAAGTCTTTGGACTCTCCTTTCTCTCCTGATCTTCTCTTACTCTGAGTAAGAGAAAATTCTTTAGGATTGAGTTTGATTCTCAAGCTAAGGCTTGAAGCAGTTGAAGAATTTTCTTTATTAAGGTTGTAATAAAATCATTTCCCACCAGTCCCCAATGTAAGGCAATTGAACAGATTGTATATTAATTTCTAATATTTAATTTTAATGCTATTATTCTCAAGATGACTTCATTTGCAATCAGCTCAATTTCTCAAGGTAAAAATTTTATACTAGCTAGGTAGTACTTTACTTTATCCATGTACATTAGTTGAAGAAAAATCACTCCAAATATTTGTATTAGTTTTCCATCAGCTCACAATTCTTTAATTCAGAAATTCTGACAAGACTTATCGGTTTTTCTTTTCATTTTTTTTGTATGCTCTGTGGAAAGGTCATATTTCATTATTTTTCCATGTGAGTGTCCTGTTATTGCATCACCATTTGTTGAATTTTTGCTTGTTTTATTGGTTTTTGTTTTTTTGTTTTGTGAGATATGCATGGACCTGGAATTGAACCTGTGTGTCCCACATGGCAGTCAAGAATTCTAACACTGAATTACCCTTGCACCTCCCTTTATCGGCTTTTATGCTTAAGATCTGCCAAGTCAAAAATCAAGGTGTTGGGTTGATTACACTCTTAGTTGGGTGTTCTTGGAAGGAATGAACTTCCAAGCCCATTCATATTGTTTGCAGATCTAGTTTGCTGCTGTAGGTTTCAGCCTCTATTTCCTTACTGGCTGCTAGCTGGGGGCTACTTGGTTTGCCAATATTTCTTAACACATCACCTCCTCCATCTTAAAAACTAGCAATGGCCAGTTGAGTTCTTCTCACCCTTCTCTGTCTCAGACTTCCTCTTCTGCAGATAAGTACAAAAACGTTAAAATGAGTGAACTAGAATTCCTATGATCTGCTATGACAATTCAAGACATCCAGTTTACAAATTTAAAATATCAGTAAAAAAAGTGTTTAGTTTTCACTTGATGTAAATTTTAGTAAATAAGAACTCTAGGCTATTTGGACCATGACTTGTCACAGAACAAATTGATAGTGTATGTATGGGAAACTTATGGTATGCATAAAATTTCCAGATATTTACTGGAATTAAGAACAACAGATGTCAACTTAGCATTTGGCAAGCACAAGCCCATATGGATGACTGGAAAAACTAAATAGTCTGCAAGGTTTTAATAGACTGTGTGTACATGTCAGAAACTTGAGAAAACTACTAAATAATGAAATATATAAACTGATATTGTAACTAGTGGGTGTATTTGAAATGAATAGTTCAAAGTAAAAATCAATGATTAAAGGAAGCTGAATTCTTCTTCTCTCTGTAAATCCAGGAATGTGTGCTTCACCAGGATGATGTCAATCAACATTGTGAGGAATTTGTAGAGAATGATAGGAGGAAATTCCAAATGCAGAAAGAATATCATTAAATATGGACACTGTCACCTGGCAAAGCTGACACCTGAATCTAATTACTACATATAGTACCTAAATATTATGGTGAAATATTGAATAAATATTTTTATATGAGATTGAGAAATAAATTAAGAAGGCTTGCTAAATCCACTTCTTCTATTCAGTGTGTTACAGGCAGCCCCAGTCACTACAACAAGGCCAGTAAAAGAAATAAATTTAATAAAAGGAAGACATGAAGTAAACATTATTCCTAGATTATATTTTTAAGTAAAAAATCTAAAACAATGTACAAGAATTTTGATTAATAAGTGAGCTAAATAAGATAATGGAATACCTTATGCAAAAGTTAGTTTTATTTTTATATGACAGCTACAAACAGTTAAAATAAATGCTTTTAAACTACCATGTAATATAATAGCATGAAACAGAAAAACAAATGCTCAGGAATAAATCTAAAAAAAAGTAGTGGAATATCCTTTTGTCTATATGGAAAACACTAAATGCTATAAGAAATTAAATACAATCATAGAAAGAATAAAAGGAGATCTATCATGTTCACAGATTAAATTTTGTGAGGATGACAATTTTCACCAAAATTATCTGTAAAGTCCATATAACCCCATCAATTAGGTTTATTGGGTTGACAAGTAGATTCTAAAATATATGTGGAAATATAATGAGACTGGCTTAGACAATTTTAAAGAGAAAAAACAGAGTTCTTACTTTGCCATGAAATTAAATCACCAAACTTCTAAACAATAAAATAGGAGAATATTTTGATATATTTAGGGTAGGGAAAGAATTCACAAACAAAACAAAACCATACTAACCATAAATGAAAATAATAGTAAAGAAGTCATCATAACATAAATAATTTATGCTATTTAAAATACACCATTAAAAAAGAAATAGACAGGGTTTTAAAAATAGAAGGTGACCCATATTTTGGGACTTCAGTTTCTGTGTGAGACTAAAGCAAGAAATGTTTATTTGGGACAAAATGTATGTTTTGACTACAGCATTTCCTAATTCAACTTATATGGACAGTTTAATTGAACACCACAAATATGTGGAACCTTGAATAGAGTATGAGATTTTGTAAGTTTTTCCAGGTTAGTGTGATTCCACAATAAATCCCAGAGTTATTTGAACATTGAATAAAGAAGTATTTGCAAAGCCCCCTTGGGGGAATGGGGAGAAAGGCAGAAAAATTAATTTCCCCATTTGGAGAATTCCTGATATTCTTGGAAGCAGTAGGGACAACCAAAGCAATAGACCAAGCCTTCAGTCTTGGGGTTTCTCCCTATGACACTTATCCCTGCAATTGATAGACTAAGCCTACTTAAAACTATGCCTAAGTGTAAAAAAAAAAAGAAAGTAATATAAGAGCCACACAGTGGAAGAATGTACTTGCATCACATATAGCAAGAAAAACTCATTCAAAGAATATGGAGCACCTACAAATCAATAAGAAAAAGATAAACCGATATAAAAAAATGACAAAAGACTTAGACACTTTACTATAGAGAATTCCCAGGGGGCCAATAACCATATATGAAAAGTTGATTAGTATCATTTATCTCCAGGAAATGTAAACTAAAACTGCAATATAATACACATACCCAGGAGAATATATTTACCTCTAAGCTCTTCTGCAAGGTCTCTGTAGAAGTGCCGTCCTGGCATTCTGAGAATAAAGGACCCAACAAGATCAAACTTTACATGGAATTCATGCTTAGATGCTTTCCTTGGTAAACATCAATATTTTAAGCAGACCAACAAATGGAAATGATTCTAGGATATGTTGAATCTAAGTGGTCTTAAGGGATCAGAGTCAGATAGCAATCTGCTTTAAGGATGCATGGAAGGAGCCTTAGGAAGTGAAGTGAAGAGAAATAATCACTCTAAAACCAATGGATTAGTACCATGATTTCACAGCTTTAGTAGAGGAATCTATAAACTGAACTAGAAATTTTTCTGATTCCAGAAACAGAGATGGAGGTAAATACATGGAAACAGATAAAAAATAAAAAGCAAAAGCACTGTTTTTCCCCAAAGTGTTTCACTGCTGACACCTTCTTAAGGTGCACTTCTCAAACTTATGTGAAAAGCATCTGCCCTTGAATGAGTAAAGTATAGAAGTGGGTACAGGAGAATGTTGCAATATCATAGCATAGGCTGATGAATTTTGCTTTGGATCACAAAAAATGTTGCTGAGGTTTGTGCTGTCCTGTCTTGGATACAACCAAAACTCAAGCACTGAAGAAAAGTATATGCAAAGTAAAATATAGTTGCATTTTGTGACCATATTAAAAGATTAAGTTCCAATTACATCCATAAATTGTCTGCAGTTCTCATGGGAACAAGAGTAATAAATAAAACATGGAATGATTAGAAGCAGTTAAGATTCTTGAAATAGATACAAGGCTTGGGATCCATGAACTGTATTCTTAAAAATATGATAAGCATAAGCTTCTACATATAAAATAGCCTTCCATTTATTCCCATCAGGTGATACTTTTGTTTCAGCAGAAAAAGAATACTGGGCAAAATTTTGGAAAATGTAGTAGATCAATTTAAAAAATCCTCCTGATATTGAACAATTTGATTGATTGCTTTTGAATATATTATTTCTTTTTTTTGGTGTGTACTGGTTATTCTAAACCTCATTTGTTTCAAAATATTTTGAAGGGATGATACTGTGTTTCACAAGGCCACATTTTCTGGCCACAGATTGAAATGCTATCATTAATTATTCTAACAGCCATTTTAAATGACAATTTTTTTTGCCTTTATATATGAATTACTCATTTCCTATTTCACCAGTTGTGGGAACTCCTAATATTCTCAAAAAGTGTTCTGCTCACTTAAATGTCCTCCCTCTGAAGGTGCACTTGCTTGTTCATACACTCAGTTGGCTGGAACTCAAAGGCAAAAGAAGGCTATTGTCTCAAATTTCTGCCTAACAAAAATATTTCAAGTACACTATTTGATTTAGGATCTTAATGTCTGTTAGAAAATTCTAAGCTTTCAGGGAAATGTAAAGCAATGATTTGATTTCTGAGGGAGGCTTTCTAAGTACAGGACTTTTAAAAATTCCTCACTGTGAAGATATTTTTTCCTTCTGATTTACCAAAATAGCTAGTGAAGCTGCCGAATATGTATTCCATGTGAAGGGTAAACAGTAGAGCAAAGATAAAATTCCAATTTATCAATAATTTTTGTGATCCAGGGTAACACTAATATATTTTCTTTATGTATTCACTTTTTACACCCATCTTAGTGCATTAAATTCTTTTCTAAGATTACATAAAATAAAGATGAGATATTTAGAAAAACCTGAAAAGTGATCATTAGGTTATGTACATAAAACAAAGTATAAAGAACTATACACTTGCTACAAAGAAATTCAGAATTTAAAATTGATATTTTTGTTTGAAAAAGAGTGGATATTATAATGAAATGGAGGCATTATGCAGTGTAGTTGGGGAATAAAAACTGAAGAGGCATAATATATTTTAATTGAGATACATTTTTCTACTTATTGATTTATTTACTTGACCTTAATGCAGATAAGAAGAAAATTTTATTATTGGGTAGTCATCTTAATAAAGTTTTTGTTAACATAGATGGTAATAGTAAACATCCCATACTGCCCAGAGACTAAGCAAATTTCTAACTGACAGCTTTTCATGTGGTATGTGTAAAATAAATATCTTATTTAGGACAGCGCCTGGAATATGTCAAGCATTCAACAATTAACTTTTATTTCTTTAAAGAGAAAACAGCTATGGAATGCTTAATTTAGTTACTATGATGACACCTACATATTTTATAAATGATCAGTTATTGTCTCTTCAGTGGTGAATGAACCAAAAAAGAATGTTAACTATGAATGTGGTATTGAATGATTGATCTGAGTATACATTTAGGAACCTCCTATATGACAGAAATGTTAGAGGCATGCTCTTCTATAGATGCTTATGTTTTCTACCTTTCTTGGTAAAATTTCTTGTATTTCACCAAAATATGTCTGAAAATTAGTTCTAACAATTTTGAAGGATGCCTAGTGTTCTAATTTGCTAGCTTCTGGAATGCAATATACCACAAACAAAATGGATTTTAAAAAGGAAAATTTAATAAGTTGCTAGTTAACAGTTCTAAGGCTGAGAAAATGTCCCAATTAAAACAAGTCTATAGAAATGTCCAATCTAAGGCATTGATAATCCAAGGAAAGATACCTCAGTTCAAGAAGACTGATAAAGTTCAGAGTTTCTTTGATAAAGTTCAGAGTTTCTTATGGCAAACACAGTCAGAGTTTCTCTCTCATCTGGAAAGGCACATGGTGAACACAGTCAGTATTCTTCTCTCATCTGGAAGGGCACATGGCAAACATGGTATCACCAGCTAGCTTCTTTCCCTGGCTTCCTGTTTCATGAAGCTCCCCAGGAGGTATTTTCCTTCTGCAGCTCCAAAGCACTGGCTGATGGACTCTCTGCTTTGTGTTGCTGCAGTATTCTCTGCTCTCTCCAGATCTCCTCTTCCCCAAAATGTTTCCTCTTTTATAGGACTCCAGAAAATTATCAAGACCCACCCAAATGTGTGGAGACAAGTCATCACCTAATCCAGTTTAACAGCAACACTTGATTAAATCACATCTCCAGGGAGATTACCTAATTACAGATTCAAACATACAGTATTGAATAGGGATTATTCTGCCATTACAAAATGGGATTTTGATTGAAACATGGTTTTTCTAGGGTCCATACATCCTTTCAAACCAGCACACCTAGATAGTAAAAATAATTCATTATCGAGTGAATGTTATGCCAAGGATGAATAAAAGTTACCTCTAATTTCAGTATTTCTTGCTGCATCACTAGCCACCACAAAATTTAAGTACTTAAGACAACATCAATCCTTTATTTGCTTACAAATCTGCAAATGGAGCATGGTTCATTGAAGATGACTCACTTCTGTTCCACACAATTTCTGGGACCTCAGCTGGGATAATGTGAATGGCCAGGGGCTAGAATAGCTAGAGGCTAGTCAAAAGCCTCTCTCTTCACTGCGGGACCTCTTAATGTGGTCTCTCCAACTGTTCTCTGCAGAATGGCAGTCTCATATTATTGGGTTTCTTTTATGGCAGCCCAGGAATACAGGAACTTGTGCCATTAGAGGCATTGTAGGATCTTCAAGGTTTCTTATGACCTAGCTTCAGAAGTCCAGACTGTCACCTTCACCAGGGTCTATCAAGCAAATTACTATGACCATGCCAGATGCAAAGTAAGAGCAATTAGACTTTACCAGTTCATGGAAAAGAAGTAGCACAGGAGAAGCAGCCATCTTTACCTTATCCCATCTCTTAATGAATTATCTGTCCAGTCCCCAGTCTCTCATTTTCCTGCAATTGCTCTACCCCTTGACCCCAAATATATCCACTCTCTATTCCCAATATCCCTAAGGTAACAGTAATTCTCCCAGCATTCCCTGAACTCCACATTACTCTAGTCCCCTGGCCACAGTTAATTAGAGGAGGAATAGGTCCCTGAATATCTACCAATTAGACATTCCTCCCTGGACTAGACAAACCAAGAAAAGTCAGGAGTTGTTAGCAATATTTTCTACTGTGTGAATGGTGACACAGAGGAAGAATGCCCAAATGCAGAAAAGAATGAAGCAGATACCCAGATTGGTATAAAATTAAGAGATTGAGAAATAAGAGGTATTAGAGAATTTATTTCTAATGAATTCTTGGGTCATCCTTAATTGTTCTGTGAGACACCATGCAATCTTTGAGATAAATTCTACCTTGTGGCTAAAGCTAATTTTAGTGGACTGTGATTGCTTAAGAAAAGTGTCCTAAGTGACATAGAAAAGCAGTCATGATAAAACTGAAGTAATCTGATAAAATCAGTCTATGAATATCTAGTAATCCAAATAAATTTATTTCTACAATTTGAATAGCTTAGTGTTTTATTTATCATCAAAAAGCCTTGCTGTCTTTTGGTGACAAGAGTTTGAGCTTTTGTTTCTGAGAACTTTGAGCCACAAACAGTATGCTCCCATATCTTTATTCTATGCATTTATATGCTTAACCACAGAAAGAATTTAAAGCCTTCCTATAGATGAGGGCAATTTTGAATCCAGGAACAATAAAGATGGCTGAGAATACAAAGCATGATACTGTTAAATGAGATTTGCAAATTACTTATGAGCCTGTAATGTTGCAGTCATTACGGGTCTGATGGAAGGAAAGGGGAAAATAGAAAAGGAAACAGCTACAGAAACAATGATGAGAAAAAAAGGAAAAAAAGAAAGGGAAAAGCATTGACAAGAGATATATGCAAACTTTATGAGACTTTTATAAGAATTGTCTCACATGACCATAAGGTTAGGCAAGTCACAATTCCTGAGGATCAATCACAAGCTGGAAATACTGATGAAGGTTTTCAATGAATTCCCAAGGAGAAGCTGGCTGGCTGAAGTAGAGATGAAAATTCTCTCTTCTGACTGCTGAAATCAACACTCCTCTTTAAAACTATTCAACTAACTGGAAGAAACTTCTCTTGTTGTTGAAGGCAATCTCCTCAGTTAAGTGCAGACATAATCAGCAATAGGAGCAATACACTTACTGATAATTAAAGGCCATGAAATGTCCTCACAGTAACAATTAGGCCAACTCTTGCTTGAACAAACAACTGGACATGAAAACCTAGCCAAATTGATACACTTAACCATCACAGCATACAAGAGAACCAGTGAGAGTAAACATGAAGGAATCTTGGCTTTATTATGTATTTTTGAAAATTAACTTTGCTCCAATTAGCTTCTATTGATAATGTTAAAAGGTTTAAAAGGAATGTCAACTTTTCTGTGTGTACATTTTTCCAGATGTGTCTATAGGAAAAGGGATATTTCTATGGGACCTGAATATTAGAAGATACAAGGAATTCCTCCAACATTAACAACTGATAGAACACAGTTGAGATTCAGATTGAAAATATTTGATGGCCATAGTAGTTTGGGATTCAAGACTAGGCTATCTTTTTCCTCCTACTGATCTTGTTAACGACAAACAGTGGATCACATTCAGGCTAGGAGTTAAGAGGTGAAAGTAATAATGAAGCAACAAAAAAGCAAAACACCGTGGGTCATTTAAAGAACCTGAGCATGGGAAGAAGATCATTTCAGTAGAGTTCAGATCTTACAAACATATTCTTTTCTAGCATAAATGTACTCAAAATGCTGACAACTATCTTCTACAATTGTTACAGTATATCAATTTCAGAAGAGAGCCACTTGATAGCAAAGAACAAGAGTGAAATAAAACCAGCTAAAATGATTTCTTGACCCCTTCCTCCCCTTTAGCCTTCAAGTTACCTAATCAGAATGCCCTGACAGGAAGATGTTGAGAGTAAACTAGAAAAAGTGAAGCCTATACATCACAAGAAAAAAGAAGCAATAGGGAAGCAATGAGCTAACTTTTCTAATAAATTATAAAGGATGTACTCTGCTTTATTTTATTCAAACTTATAGATTAAAATATCAGATGATATTTCTCATTTTCACCTTTTCGATATTACCAGGAGGAATATCTGGCATTTCTTTCCATTTTTCCCTATTAATATTAATGACTTAATGTGGATTTTGACTTATCCATTATTGTTAATTGTATCTTTTTAGGGGGAGAGGATTTTCCATGTCTAATAATGTCAGCTTTTTTATTTTTTGAAAAAAAAACATTGCTTCCTATGTTTATATGAGAAGAAAACCTCCTTGAAAAATAATGTGTCAAGTTAATGTGAATATTTCTTCCACAGTAAACTATTAGGTATCTCCCAATCTGCCAAATCAGAATTAATTACCCTATCATCTATAACATTTTGCTCCTACTTTTCTCAGGGCACTTTTTTTCTCACTTTATTAGTTTCCTATGAACACAAATATCTCAGTCACTAGATTATAAACTACTTAAAGGTAAGAATGAGTCTTACTCATCTTTGTCCACCACACTACAGTAGGTACACACAATAAATATTTTTGAATGAAGGAAAGATAATCTTCATAAAATGCAGTTGTTTACAACCCTGTGTGGAGAAAAAAGCACAGTTACACATAGAGTTTATTTGTCCACATATATAATTAAAGTAAATGGGGATTCAGTACATGAAAGAATCAAAAGACATCAACCCTCAGAGATATGTCAAAAAAAATTAATGCATAAATGGAATATTAAATCCCTGATCATGAATCTTGTTTTTCCTAAGTATATGTGAACCAAACCATCCAAGGAAGATCAGAGACTCATTAAAAATAATGATTTTGAGGAGCAAGTGAATACAAAACAAAGTCATAGATAGTTGTTTTAAACAAGAAGCTATGCAGTATTTTTAAACTGAAAATCAGTCAAATTAGTACCTGTGAGATAAAACTTTGGAGTCATGAGAAACCTATGATCAGGCCTAGAGTCCATAAATAAACCAAATGCCAAGATTTGAACATAATTCAGCAGACAATGAAAAAAATCAAACTTACTCTGGACATTGGGTCTGGGGTATGGTAAAGGCATGAAACACCATGATGTATATAAATGAAATTATAACCTCCATTCCCTCCTAGGGTGCCTTGAAATTGTAAGGACATTAAAATAGACTTTATTGCCCTCATATTATACAGTATCAGGGATAGAGAAATTGGGAAAAATCCCAGAACATGAGCTGAGAATTCTAGTCTTTTCCCACTGTGCATAAAAACAGAAAATTCAAGGACTATCTGCTATCAAGAATACATGGAGTCCTTGTGTGAGGCATATGTGGGTACATTATAGCCAGACTGAAAACTTGTGTTGGCATCACTTATTAATTCTTGGAAGAACAGGTTAGCAATAATATCACTAATGCATCCAATTAGTGGATTCCACCTTCAAAGTTGAAAGTGGAATCTCTCAACACATAAAATTTGAAAATAGTCTTTTCCCATGGAGTTAATATTAGGTGGATGACTTTTGCAATGCTTGTATTTCCAGCAAGGATTTGTACTTGATGTTAAATGAGGTCATCTGCTTTGCCCTCTAAGAGCATGGAACTAAAGTTCTCCAGTGAGAAATAAAATATAAAATCAAAGTGATGAATCACAGCACAACCATGCAAAGTATATCTAAAAAGGGTGGCACTAAGAATAACTAAACTTGGTAGCAAATTGACTTAAAGGTTTGTGCCTGAGAGTGAAAGTTAGCAATAAAAGGATAAATAAGGAAGAATTATGAAGACAAACTTTTTTTTATGAAGACAAACTTTGACACTGACCATCCATTCTTTTTCCAGATTTCTATGCTAATATTATGACCAACTGTTATATCCATTATAATTATGACAATAACACATTTTGTTATCAAGTCTGTTGTCATTAAACCAAACACCTCAAACAGGTAGACTGATTTGACATGAAAAGCATGTTCTATTTGGTCCGTGCCATTTTTAAAATTAAACTATTCAAAAGTGAGGATGTTTTTTATATAAATATAAATTTCAAGTTTCTCTTGAGAAACCAGATAGAGCAGCAATGGGATAGTATTTGTACATGACATGACACCAATATTCAGAGTATCTATAAAATGAGAGTTTCCTTTAGATGGGGCATCATACTCTCCATTTTACAGACCCAACATTCATATGTAAGGGCCAACTTCTCTCATTTTATATTAACCGGCTGGCCTGTGGAGATGATGAACATCAAACCCCTTGATCTAATCTGAAATTCCTAAGGCTTTTGTATAGTTCCCATAAACAAGGACAAATTACCAGCAAATGTTTCAAGTTAAGTCCTAATTTTAATTTGGTTCATAATGAACAGACATTTCAGTAATCTTTTTATGGGCCTGTAAATAATTTATAAGTAAACCAACAGACACATAATTTTGTGTTCAACATACTATCTCTTAAATGCAAAATTTATAATTTATGATAAACTAAGGATGTTGAAAGTGTATAATAATTGATAGACAACAATCACAAGTAATTTTTAATAATAATTCCTACTTCATATAGCATGGTCTTTCATGGTAATAGAGGTGTTTAACAAATAAGGAAATCATATATAAAGAAAATAGAGATTTTTTTCATGCCTTTTACAATTAAAATGGATTTAGCATATACAATCATGTAAAACCTAATTATGATTAAGGAGTATAGTGAAAGCATCCAATGGAAAGTACAATTCTAGGAATGAGCATGGAGGGACAAAAAAGAAATATTTTTTTGAGGAGGGGCTGATGATATGAGGTAATTCAAAGATGATAGATAATGGAGATTTGCATGGAAATTTGGAAATATTTTGATGTAATGGGAAAGAATATAATTAAATAGTGAAATAAATGGTATTTTATTATGTCTTAGTCAGGACAACAAATAATCAGCACCACTTTTCTCTCTTCTGTTCATGCACCCTTTCAGAAATTGAATTCCTTGGGTATGCAGTATAATCCACAGTTTTCATTCTTGTTCATCACAATATAATAATTTATTGGAGCAAGGGATAACATTTTAGAGACATATTTTTATTTCTTAACAGGGTAGAAGTGAGACTGTAGATTAAGTTTTATGGCAATTATATTCGGCTATCAACCAATCCACTGAACATCAGAGCAAGTTGAAACACACTACTCCACCATTAAATACATACATATAAATATGTATATGTTGTATATATTTGTATATATAAATAACCTTCTCTCAAATATGCTTCCCCCTTTTCCATATCCCCATTTCCCATAGGGAGTTGGAAAGAGGCACTATGTCTCTGATTCTGACATTTCATGATCAGTTGCACCCAGTAATGCTATTTTCTCAGACTTCTCAGAATTAACAGAATGCTCTAAGTTTTCATGCCCTCTAAAATTTAAATTTCCATATATCAAAAATTAAAAAAAACACAAACATTGAAAGCCAGATAAAGAGGGATAAGCATGAACTATTAAGGAAAGTGACTGTAGGTAGTGTAGAAAATTAATTAATTGAGCAAGAAGAGATAATTCTCAGTTTTCTATTAGTGACAGGAGAAAGATTGAGAAAAACCGTTTTCTATTCTCCAGAGTTGGGTTATTCAGTCAACCATGGGTCAACTTTCCATTAAAATATGACTTCTCAGAAGAACATCAATATATAAGCACATCTGCATTTTGCCCTCCAACAATTTAAAGAAGAAAAGATGTGATAAATTAAGGAAAAAAGACAAGGACTTAACATTGTTTTCCCCCTTTTTCATATGGCTGAGTAGTCTTCTACTTTGTATTGCAACCTTTTGTGTATTACTAGTCAACCTGATAAATAATGTCTTGAATGTAAGACCACTGCCTGGCTCAACAATGGTGCCTCACAGTTCTTAAAAGAGCTCTTTATTTGTAGTAGATATTTCATAGATGCTTGATTAATTTATATAAATTCTTTTCATGACCAGATAGAAAGAATAAGCAACCTCAATGATATGGCTTCAAACTGAATTATAATGATGACTAATAAATGAAGATGAGTTACAGTAAATGAATTTGTCTAAATTTGGTAAAAGAAAGAACTCTGATGTTTTATGAATTTTTCTAGATGAAAGTAGATTTGAAGGAGTTAGACCCAGAAAGAGAAGAAATATATGTGAAGCTTCTCTTAGAAATTTAGATGGAAACTGTTGTGCAAATTTGATTCTGTAGGTCTGAAATGCTCCTAAATCATTCCTTCATGTTTGTAAAATCTCACCTTAATTTCACCAGTGAGAGAAAATCTGTACTAGACTGCTGAAAAAAAAAAAACATCACTGTATTATCCTCTGCAAAAATCCATTCCCTGAAACCTTATCTTCTATGATTAAATTCTCAATTACCATCACCAAGAAGTAAAGAAGATACTGCACAATCCCTGAGAATGTTCATTCTGAGGGTGGACCCTCAGAAGACCAAGGCATGTTTTAGTGTCAAAGTCTAAATTCACATATAGGCTATATACAATAGCTCCAAAGATTTACATTTACTTGGAACCCAGGAACTGCATTCACAAATCTTCATTGTCAAATGAAACACAAGATTCTGTCCTATATATCAGTTTGCCTCAGAACCAAAACTACTAGAAATATAATACTACTAAATGTAAGAATATAAATTTATAAGCATTTCTAAAAAGAACTCCCATTCATCTCATCTTGAATTCACAAATCAATTAAATATATACCTGAAACAGTTTTGGAAAAATAATTATTAAATATAATTACCTTGGGAGCAGAAATTCATTTAGCTCCCATAAAGACCTAATTAGCTTGTTTTTGTTTTTTAAGTTTCTATTTGAAATGGTAAAGCATTGACCCAAGATCAATCTTCAAGTATGCTACATAGTTGATATATTCCAATAGTTGAAATCACATCCATATCCTTTGGACTGAATGAGCCAATCATACAGTCTAAAGCACACAACCAATCACCTGTGAATTTCACCTTGCTCAAAGAAATAGTCATTTTCTGTACCTTATTACCCTGATTCCGTGTCATACTTGATTCTACCAGGAGAAAGCACCTAGCTCAAGAGTCACACATCTATAGTTCAAACAAAAGCCAAAAACACATGAGGTAACCTAGAAAAAGATCACTTCCGAAAGGATAATGATACCAAAATTGGCGATTGAGAGTCTCACTTTCTGGAATGCAAATGTATGTGCAAAATAAAAGCAGACCACAGAATTATTAGCTGTAGAAAAGTTGAAAAAGAGGAAATGAGACAGAAGGGACCATGAAGATTTGTGAGTAAAGAGTTGTTTTGCTTAATCACTTTCTATTTGATTTTTCATCTGTGAAATGAATGTGATAATAATAATGCCTAAATCATGGGTTTATTTTGATAATTAATGAGATAATACCTGTTTTATTATATCAGGCTGCTATGACAAATGCCACAAACTCTTTGGCTTGACAACAAGAATTTATTCACTCACAGTTTCAGAAGCCAGAAGTTTAAATCAAAGCTCCATCAAGGCCCCATTTTATCCCCAGGTCTTTAGCATCCTGGTCCTAGCTTGCCACAATCCTTGCGGTTCCTTGACTTACATTTGGGCTTCTGTCACATGGTGATCTCTCTCCCTGTCTGCTCTTCTGGTTTCTGCTGACTTCCAGCTTCTTTCTCTTGTAGTTCTCTGACTTTGGGCTTCTGTTTTCCTCTCTTCATATGGCCCCCAGTAATGTGGATTAAGACCCACCCCTGTTCAGTTATGTCACACCTTAACTAAAAATATCATCTTCAAAAGATCCTAGAGTCAATGGATTAACACACCAGGGATGACGATTAAGATAGGAACATGTCTTATGTAAGGGTATATAATTCAATTTACCACAAAACTTATAAAATTCTTAGCAAAGGGTCTGGCATATTATAAGTGCTCATAAAAGTTAAATGCTTCTCAGTCATCATGTAATAATAATTGTTTTTAACTCTGTTTCTACCCAGAGCTTTTTTTTTTACATGGGCAGGCACCAGGAATCGAACCCGGGTCCTCGGGCACAGCAGGCAAGCGTTCTTACCTGCTGAACCACCGTGGCCCTACCCAGAGCTTCTTGAAAGCAGGAGCTATCTTTTTCATCTTTGTATTCTTAGTTATAAACACAGAACCTAGCCCAGTGTTTGTAGGTGGTTTAGGAAGTATAAGTTAATTGAATGAAAAAGAGTTATTTTCTCCCTAACATCATCCTTATTCTAACCTTGACACCTACCCATCATACTTGAAGAGACAAGAAAACAAGTGGAATCCAGTAACAAATTGAAATTTAGTTCTCTTTTAGATGGTGTAGAATAAACTTGATAACATATGTACCCCAATTTGATTTTGCTATTAATATAGTTGAGTCAGGTACTCAGAATAAAGTATTGAGAACATACTTGTATAAGCCAGGTCTGGTGATAATAAGAAAGGAAAGAATAGTCTCAACTTATCAGTTAGATTCCCAGTAAGGGTTGGACCAAAAAAAAAAAAAAAACCTCAGAATTTTAGGATTAGAGAGACTCAGAGTTTATGCAGTTCATAAGTTTGACTTTATGGATGAGGAAACAAGATCCAGATAGAAGAATAATTTGCACAATACCAGAAATATTGGTTCTGATAGAACTGGGACTAAAATGTGACTCCTGATGACTATAATGGTCCTTCCTTCACACAACCCTGCATAGAAGTATATTGTACATTCTCATAATGTGAATTAATATGGGATATTTGGACTATTTTAATAGTAGGACCAAGTGAAAACTCATAACCTTATATTTAACTTTGTTAGAGGTAAGCAGCTGTTTACTCATTCTTTAGGAGCAAATAGTGGCAGCAGTAATGATACTGTCTTCATCACTGTCTGTAAATATACTAAATTATTTCTTAACAAATACTACAGTTGTCAACCAGAATGAAAAACTAATAGCTTATAGTGCTCTCATTTATTTGATTTACACTTATTGTCACAGCCATCCTTTATGAAGAAAATATAATTAAGCACTTGTCAGAATGTCTAAATGTCACTATAAAATAAACTAGCAGTCCAAATCCCTTGGGACGATTTTGATATGTCACTAATTTTCCAGGGAAAGGAGGCTGTGGAAGCACCACAATTGCAAAATGTAGCCAATGTGTCAGGTTAATAGAATCAAAAGATTTCACTTATGAAGTTAAGGTAAATGGGCTAGGAAAAAAACCCAAGGTTGTTATGGGAAAGAGAAATTAACTAAATTTTAGGGACAATACGGATATAAATAGATTATTTTACTCTATTATTAACTATTATTACCAACTATCTTAATTATTCAAAAGTATAGTTAAATATATTAACTAAAACCCTATTCTTTCTCTCTTCCTCCTCTACTTTTCCTATTTCTCTCCCTGATTTTGTTTTTTCCTTTTCCCTTCCATTCTGTCTTTTTTTACATGAAAGAAAACAGTATTATTTAACCGTTTGTGATGATTTATGCACTACCTGGTTGTCTCTTTCCTTTATACATTTCACACCAAACCCCACTAGAGGATAATTACTTTTATAAAAGGAAAAATTTCTTTTTAACATTTTTGTCATGTTAATAATTCTATCATGTTTTACCCCAGTTTAGAACTTAGTTCAAAGAGCCTTAGTAGTAAACCCCTTCATCTCTAGAGCACTTCATGAATTTTTCATGAATTTTTCAGAGAAATTGATTTCTTCCTTGGATCATCTGAGAAATAAAAGTCTGAAGCTTAAAAGTTCATGGGAATCCAATATTTTATCTTTATCCATCCTATTAGAATCCTATAACATAACTCTGTGAAAAATAATTTACATAATCAATAATAAAGAAATAATTTATTATTATTCATTGCAAATTAACATATGATATTTGGTGATTCAATCTTTTTTGTTGATTGGGTGGTTAAGTTCTTCTACATCCTTGCTGATTTTCAGTCTAATACTCACTTGCATGGGATATGTGGAAGTCAACTATAGTTGTGGATTTGTCTGTTTCTCTTTTCAGCTCTATGAGTTTTTGGTTCACATATTTTTGAGGTTCTGTGGTTTGTTAGATACACAATCTGTTTTTTGGTTGTTTCAGTTTGCTAAAGCTGCTGGAATGCAATATGCCAGAAGCAGGTTGGTTTTTGCAATGGGAAATTCTTAACTTACAATTTACAGTTCTTTGGCCATGAAAATGTCCAACTGAAGGCATCATTGGGATGAAACCTGGACTCTGAAGACAGGCTTGTGGCATCTGGGGCTCCTCTGTCACATGGCAAGGCACATGGCAACATCTGCTGGTCCTACTCTCGGGCTTTCATTGCTTTCAGCTTCTGACTTCAGTGGCTCCCTCTTGCAGATTCTCTGGTGCTCTTAAGCTTCTCTGGGTGTCTCTATTTTCTGTGTGTCCTTTATTCTCTTAGAAAGGATTCCAGTAAGGGGACTGAGACTAACATAGAATGAAATGGGTCATATCTCACTAGGAAATAACATAATTGAAGGGTCTCACCCACAATAGGTCTACACCCACAGGAATGGATTAGGAGAACATGACCTTTTGTGGGGTACATATCAACCCCAAACTACCACACTGGTGAACTGGTCCTTTTATCATCATGTTGTGCCCCTCTTTGTCTCAATTTTTTTTTAGTTTCTAAAGTCTAATTTATCTGATAGTAACGTAACTACTCTTTTTTAGAATCAATTTTTGCACAGTTTATCTTTTTATTTCCTTTCAGTTCCAAATTATCTATGCCACTGTGATGGCTACTTTCATGTGTAAACTTGGCTAGGTTATGGTATACAGTTGTTTGGTCAAGCACTTCCCTGCTTATTAATGTGAGAGTACTGTGAGATGCACTTGCATCTTTAATCAGTTGATGGCATCATCTAGGATCAACAAAGGAGATTTCTCTCTGCAATGTGGGGAGTTTCCATACTCAATAAATTGGAAGTCTTAAAAGCCAGACATGAGGATTTCAGGAAGCAGTCACTAAGTGGAGAAAAATGTTCACAAGCTGTACTTCAAAAATTATAAATTTCTCAACCAAAGACAATGATAAGGAGAAGAAAATGGAAGAGGCAAAATGAGCAATAATATTTACAATACTTAACTTAAGAATTAATTGTATCCAAAACAAACAAACAAACAAACCAAAAAATAGGAAAAAATAAAGAAAATAAATAAATAAAAAGGATTAATTGTATACAGAAAATATTAAATGTGTATGAAACAATAAAGATATTAAGCAATCCCTTAAAAATGAGAAAAAGTTTAAAAAACAGAAGAATATATATCAATATGTTCTATCACTTAGACAGTACACAGGAGAAATATAAATATGTTTGCACAAAAATGGCTTGTATAAGAAGTTTTACAGCAGCTTTATTCATAATCAGTTAAATACTAAAATCACAATAAGCACAGGAAAAGGTGCTAAAATCTCCAACTATCAATGGCTAAAAATAAAAACACTGATAACACTATACTTCGACAAGAATGTAAAGCAAATGATCTCCCATGCATTGCTGGGGGCCCTTAAAATTGTATGACCATTGAATCAGTTTGTCAGAACTGCTATGACAAATATGACACAGTGGGTTAGCTTACTGAAAAGAATTTATTGGCTTATGGTTTGAGAGACTACAAGTTCATAATCAAGTCATCCACAAGGCTGTGCTTTCTTCCCAAAGTCTGTTGGCTCATTGCAAACCTTGGGTTCTTTGATTTGAATCTCTGCCTCCCATCACCTGAAATCTTGATATTCTCCTTTGCCTTTCTCTGACTTCTGGCTTTCTATAAGGACTCCAGTAATACATATTAAGGCCCACCCTGATTCAGCTGACCACACCTAGATAGGACCGAAGATCTTATTCATCAATGAGGCCACACCTGCCTCACCTTAACACATTCAAGGATACTATTTACAAATGGTTTCATACCAACAAGAACAAAGACTAAGGTCAATTACATCTCTTTTCTTGGACTAAATAATTCAATATACCACAACCACTGTTTGGTATTTTCTTATAAAGTTAAACATACACCTATTGTATAATACAGCAATTCTACCTGTAGATATTTACTAGCACAAATAGAAACATATCTGAACAAAAATGTTTGTACAAAAAGTTTTATGGCAACTCTATTCATAATAGATCAAAATTTAAAACCACAAGATTTTCCCAAACAAAATATGGATATCAATAATGGTATATTCATACAGTGGAAAACATTCAGTAATAGGAGGTGAATTACAGATGGAGCTTGCCACATATAAGCATCTGAAATATTACACTGAGTGGAAGAAGGCACATAAAAGTCAATAATATATGATCACATTTATATAAAGGTCAAGACCAAGAAAACTAATATATAGTCATAAAAATATAAAAAGCCATTGTCCATGAGAGTGAGGATCTACTGAAAGGATCACAAAGGATCTTTCTGAAGTGATGAAAAAATTGTATATCATGACTGAGATGCCCATTACCTGGAGGTACATATTTGCCAGAATTTACTGAATTGTATACTTAAGCTATGTGCAGTTCACTGCATGCAAATTTCCCCTCAACAGCAAAAATTAATACAAATAAATGAATAATGGGTGTACTTTGTAATCCATGAAAACGTTCTTCCAGGCATAAATTCTTCTATATTTATCATGGGGGCTTTCTTCCATATCATTAATGCCAGAAATCTACCAATGGGCAAGCAAAGAAAAACATGATGCTGGGTCTCAGTATCCAACTCCTTCTGCTTCCTCTTGTTGGTACCTACACCCAGATTTTTCTAAATCTTCTTTTAAAAATTCATAAAGCAGTATTGCTGAGGGGGTGATAGTGATTGCATTATGTAGGCAAAGACAATGACACTCATTTCAATGATTAAATGAAAAATTCTATGTATAAATAAATGAGATTCGATAGATATAAGTAGAAAACTAAAGGCAACAGAGTATCCTAGGCCAGATGAAGTCTGTCGTAATGTATTTAAATGAGTACACAATGATGCTTGCATATGTAAAGGAAGAATATATCAATGGAAAGACAAAAATATATATAATTCATTTCACTTTAGTTTTCCTGCTAAACTGCTTAAGTTCTTTCTGACTAAGTGGACACGTGAACCAGAAGTATAGCAAGGAGCATGTCAAGATATTGGAGCACCTGCAGCCTGACTTTGGAATCTCCTTGATATTCCTGATTGATCATACATCTGTTCTAAGGCTTAGTTTTCATCATCCAAGGCTGAGGTATTAAAGGGGAGATCACAGACCCACCATCTAGTCACCTTTAGATTGTGTTCTGAGCTGTTAACCTCAAACATTACTGCTTAATGTTTATCCTGCACAGTTTTATGAAATGGATTGCCTTGCTGAAGAATGGAAACAGAACATTTTAAATGAAAACATCAAGGTTAACATTCCACAATGCAATTTCCACAGCCCTTTATAATAATAAATCCTATGTAAACTTGGTCACTACATTAAATCCATTAAATTGAAAATATTGCTGTCAGACACACAGAATGGAGGGGTAAAGAGCTTTTTCATTCTGCAAATAGCCAACAGCTGTTAAAACCTCTATGCTGCCAAAGTCCTTAAACCATAGCTCACCTGTACTTCAATGAAAGTACTTGTTTTATTATTTTTGCAGCCTGGCTGATAACTTACTCTATTTAGAAAATGAGGCATATACAGATAATCAAGATTGTATCATTTACGTTGCAGAGGTGGCAAAAAAATACCTCATTAAACTTAAAACAGACCATTAAAAAAGAGAGATTAGGAAACGGACTTGGGCTTTGATCCTGTCCATGTAGAAAGATGAAGGGAAAGGTGTAATCTGATTCTCCTTGTAAGCACATTTTCCACAAATTCTGTGGGAATCCTAGGTACATTGAACTTGTTTATTGATCTTAGTGCAAATAATATTTTGCAGAGCTGGGAGTTGCACCAAATTTACCGTGCGTTGATAATGTATGAGTTGATATGGAAAGCTTCTTCAGAACCCAAGCAGTGAAAGAGAGATTGGCACTGGGTAACCCTGATAATAGCAACTCTCATGGTGTTAAGATAGTACACATTCCAGGGATAGTTCTACCACCTCTGGATAGGGAACTTGCTTCTATAACCAGAAAAATAAATATTGAAATAAGGCAAATGGTTTATTGCTGGAGTTTTTCAACCTAAATGTTATCATTCTGTTTCATAATCATCAGAGAGGGCCTCTGAATCATCAACTCACTTGAATGGTTTAAAGGGGGACAATGTTCCTTCTGTACAGATGACTATGAGAAGAGGGAAAAAAAACTTCTTCATCACCTACCAACCCTGCCACACAAGGACTTATTTTTAATATACTTGGTACATTTTTGCAGAAAACTGCTAATGCCAAAGCTTTGAAACAAAAAAAATAAACACATAAACAACCAAATAAATACAGTTTGTATTTGTAAGACCTTTTGTAGATGTCACATATCAGAGTGATATTTCTTGTTTCACTTGTGTTTCCATGAAAGAATGTGCTTGGGACCATCCCTAGAAAGTACATTGACATTGTCAATGTTAGCATGGCCATGTTGGACCTGTACCCAAATAAGATGAGGAGGTCAATTTAGCGATGTGTTCTAGTCATGTGATTATATTACTTTGATTTCTTTTCTTTTTTTAAAATATGGAATGTTTCATGAATCTGCATGTCATCCTTGCACAGGAGCCATGCTAATCTTCTCTGTATTGTTCCAATTTTAGTATATGTGCTGCTGAAGCCAGTGCTTACCTTGATTTTTTAGTAACACTTTCCATTAACTATTTTTCCAACTTATATTTGTTTATTATCTGCCATTTAAAATAAAGCAGACACTTGTACTGCTCACTACCATATCATATTTGAAATTACTGCTGGCATATAAAAACTTTGAACATTTGCTAGAGGAAAGATTTGACAATGGTCAATAATTACTGAATAGGTATGGTGTAGAGGTGAATAACATATGATGAGTGGTAAGACAGAGAGATAAGATAGAGATAGCCCTCAGTCACCTATAATTGCTGAAAGATAATTTGTACTTATTATTATAAATAAAATAACTTGCTGCTCTTACTCACTATTTATGAGTTATGAGTATCTCCAATACTTTCTCAGTTTGTCTGCATCTCTGGAAAACAGAAAACATGAATGTCCAAATCTACTGTGAAATGACATTGTTTTAGGGTAAGTTTTTCCTGAATTCTCTGTCACACATAAGACTGATTTTTCAGGAGAAATGGGACTGAGACTAAGTTTTTGAACCATAGTAAATTCTCTGAGTTAATGTACCCTTGAGGAGGAACTGAGGACAGCCAGTTGGACTTTCTTGGCAACAACCTCCATGATTGTAGAATTGTATTAATGTTTACCTCAGAAAATCAATTGCTTTTACATAGGTTGGGCAGAAGTCTAAGAACAACAATTTAAACTTTTTTTT